>JARWCS010111959.1:0-12622 GCA_034783895.1 Geukensia demissa | reverse complement strand
CTATATATCAATAAATGACCGCTTTGAAAGCGATAACTTCATACCGTCCGACTGTTTTGTCAAAATTTGTTATTAAAGTAGATCCAGCAAAAACATCCGCAGTAAAAACCTACCCCGTTCCAAAAAATGTCAAAGAAGTTCGTAGTTTCCTTGAATTGTGTAATTACTATCGGAAGTTTGTACAATTACTCAAATATAGCAACACCACATACGCAATTAACACATAAAAACAGATAATTGGTCTGGAACCCATATTGTCAGGTAGCATTTGAAACACTCAAAGAAAGTCTAGTCTCTGCATCAATTTTGGTGTTTTCTGTTTTTAACAGACCTTTTGTTTTATCTGTGGACGCATCAGATAATGCAGTCGGTTATGTTCTTGGTCAAATAAACCCAGAAACTAACCTTTAACATGTTGTTTCATATGGGGGTAGAAACTAACCATATCAGGAACAAAATTGGCATATAAACGAAAAAGAAGGCTTAGCACTTAATGAAGCAATATTGCATTTCAAACCCTATCTCTAAACAAATTAATTTACAGTATACACTGATTATATCACAGTTCGTTGGTTGGACTCTCTAAAACAAGCTCAAGGCAGACTCGGAAGATGGTGTTTAGAACTCCAGGGCTATAATTTTAATCTTGTTCATCGTAGCGGATCAAAGAACAATGCTGAGCTTTGTCCTGACGTGAATATGAACCCGCAGTTTTTCCTAATGAAGAAAAGGAACAAATATTGGCATCAATTTCTAATAGTACACAAAATTATATAGCAATTACGTTTGAATATCCATGGGAGGACAAATCAAGAAATCTTCAGCTTCTTAATATTGAAGATGATACTAATGGGCTGGATGCAGATGAACTAAAGAGACGCAAAACATTCTGCCATCTTCAAAGACAGTGTCCAGACTATGCTGAAATATTTAATTACAAGTTGCATGGAATTGTACCAGCAGATAGAGAAAAGGCCAGACAATTGGATGCCAAAGCTTATTATTACGAGATTGAAGATGACATTTTCTACCATTTCTATAATGCAAGAAAGAGAAATTTACTCAAAGGGCAAAGAATAATGAAGCAGTTAGCCATACCAGTTCCACTACGAAAAGAAGTGCTGGAGGCGTATCATGACAGCATCACTGGATGCGACCAAGGATAGGAAAAAACGTATAATGCAATCAGACAGAAATATTACTGGCCAAGTATGTATTCTGACATTTCAAAATATGTTAAGACCCGTGAGCTTTGCCAACAGTCCAAGCGGAATACTCATCGCCATCCAGTCCCAATACTCATCGCCATCCAGTCCCACTCCAACCAATGCCAGTTGTAGACATTTTTGCCAGATCGCATATGAATAAACAGGAGCTGCCCCTCACACCCAATAAATACAGATATTTGCTGTTAGTGGAAGACAGTCCATACAAATAATGTGAAGCATTTCCAATGAAGACACAAGAGGCAACAGAAGTAGCAGCATTACTTTTTAAGGAAATAATTGCACGTTATGGAGCTCCAAGAACATTAGTCTCGGACCGTGGACAGAATTTTTCATCAACGTTGGTTTCTGCTTTATGTGAATTGCTTGAAATTAAGCGCCACTACATCCTCAAACAAATGCAGCATGCGAAAAAATGAACTCCTATATTGTACAGACCTTAAGAACATTTTTGAAGAGGCAAACAGACTGGCCATATTATATAGCACCTATAATGATGGCATATAGGATGACACCTGCAACACAGTCCGCACAATATTCTCCATTTCACTTAGTGTTTGGACAAGAAATGAGGACCCCTATTGATATTTCACTACCTCCAAAAACATCTATGGCACGTAACCATCAAAAACATCTAAATGGAGTTATCAAACAGTTACAGATTACTTGTCACGTAGCAGCAGAGAACATGAAACGGGCACAAATTAAATAAAAAACACAGCATGACAAGACCGCTGCAATACCAAAATTCCTGCCTGGAAATGAAGTTTGGCTGTTCTGCTAAAAAAATCCTAAAGGTCAGTCAGCAAAATTAATCAAAAGATAGACAGGCCCAAACACAATAACAGAAATGGGACCCCATTACACCTATAAACTTAGGCGCGACAGAGATAACAAAATGCTGAAAGCTCTTGTCAATGCTGGTAGGCTTAAAATTTAGAACAGTAAAACTGATCGCCCTTATTATAACCTTGACAACAGAAATGGAACCTTTGAACCAGAGGAGGGAGATGGAGATGACAATCTGCAAACACAAGTAAACACTCAAGCCAAACAAAATGAAATAAGAAATGTCCAACCAAATATACAAAATCCTCAATCCACCCAAGCAAATACTGACAAACAAGATAATTCTCAGTTCCCACAACAGATCTCACCAAAAGACGTTGAAAAAATGTAATCTTCGGCTTTGGTTAACAAGAAACTTTGTTATAAGGTCAAACTAAGAGATTCGGCAAAAACTGAATGGGAATTCCATTACATGGTACCAGAACACATGAGAAGAGTGTTTCACGAAAACAAAACACAGTGGCAAGAAAAGCAAATAAACCTTACAAAAAACAGACACAAATTTTTTGATCAATTAGAATAAGTCCCTGTTTCTACAATTCAGCATTGGAAAGATAGGAATTTAGCAAATAGACCCAGTATCAATTGGAATAACTACCCGGTGCAAGCTGTTAAACTTGAAAACAACAGATTTTTTTTTGCAAAAGTCCTACTACGAAACAACAAATTATCACATTATCGCCCTTTACACAAAATAGATGCTGAAGATCAAGTTACCCTTGAAGATCTTCGTTGTTCCAGATAATACTGAAGCAAACAAATACAAAATTAATGGATACATTGCGGCTTTGTATTAGGTTTAGACATTACACATTTTAAAATTGAAAACCAAGTCCCAAAATTTTTTCTGCATTACAAACAAAAACATGTTTATGACCCAAAATGGATTGTCTGTGAAAATTGTACCCCAGGAATATTGAATGACTTTAAATCTATGTACATTCTATATTTTGATTATTCTTGTGATATTAATGCTTTATGTCCTGTTGATGTTTATGAATATATTTGACTGTTTCTGTTTATGCGACTACTGAAAAATAATAAATCATGAACTTAGAACTTTGGGTATTCATCTTCACATGATGGAGGACTAGTTAGAGTATCGAATCCCCCCAGAGTGAGCTATTCCCCATAACTAGTCAATGTCAAACCTTCTTATTGGCCTTGGTTATAATATTATAATCATGAATTTGAATGTCAAACTTATCTTTAAAGGTCGAAAGTACAAATCTTGGTGCAAAACAGCAAAATTTTCTTTGTCGCAAACTTTTATACTAAATTTTTAGCAAGAACTTTAATATTGGACAGTGACATTGAACTGGGATTGTATATTCATCCTTTGGATTCTCAAGTACAAATTTAACATGCTTAACAGCAAAAAATCCTTTGTTGTAAAGATTTATACTATATTTATGCAAACATTTCAATAATGGTTAGTTGCGATATGATATAAATCATGAATTTGAATATCAAACTTATCTTTAAAGGTCAAAAGTACAAATTTTTAGTGCAAAACAGCAATTTTTTCTTTGTCGCAACTGTGATTGTATTCTTATCTTTTGGATTCACAAGTACAAATTTTACATTCTAAACAGCAAAAAATCCTTTGTTGTTAAGATTTACACTATATTTATTGCAAAAATTGCAATAATGGTTAGTTGCGCTTTAATATAAATCATGAATTTGAATACTAAACTTATCTTTTAATGTCAAAAGTACAAATATTTGGTGCAAAACGGCAAAATTTTCTTTGTCAAAAACTGTTATACTAAATTTCAGGCAAGAACTTTAATATTGGACAGTCGAGATGTAATATAAACCTTGAACTAGGATTGCATACTTATCTTTTGGATTCACCAGTACAAATTTTTTCTTTGTCGTAAAGATTTACACTATCATTTTGCTAAAAATTTCAATAACGGTTAGTTGCGATATAATTTAAATCATGAATTTAAATACCAAACTTATATTTTAAGTTTAAGTTAAACCTCCTGTTTTGTAAATGAGTTCGTGTATTCCAAGCTTTTGTTCCTTTTGTTTACGTTTTAAGGACTATGCACTTTTGGTCTCTCGCATGGTTATTCTACACTGGACTTTTAAGGTCACAAGTACATTTTTTTTATCTTAACTATGTGTTGTTAGGCATGACAACTTACAATTCTATTTAAATGATAAACACTTGTTTATAGTCTTTGAAGGCAGTCGAGGAACTGTTATGGGCCAGTCAGATATATTTCTACAGAGCAGTCAGACAATGCTTCTAATTCTAAAACTGTTCTTTTCTAGAGCAGTCAGGATTCTGACCCAGAGCCGTCAAGATTCTATTCTAGAGCAGCCAGCATTCTATTCTTGAGCGGTCGTAGAACTAATCTTATAGAACAGTTCTAGAGCAGTCAGCAGAACTGTTCTACGTTAACTTAGAGCGGACATTAGGACTGTTCTATGACCGTTTTAGGAGAGGTTCGGAGATACGGAAACTCACCGGAAATTAATCTATGCAACACTAGCCAAGTGTATTGTTTTATAAACATGATTCAAAGGTTCCATTTTGGATTTTCTTAAAATTCAAGGGATAACACCGTGAAGTCTGCTTTTGTGCATATTTAGTCACCCCCTAAACAAAATCAAACAAATATTTTTTTCATTTTTAGTCAGATCTGGTCAGATGCTTATTTTCATTATTATAGTAGTATTGTGGGTTAAAATAGTCCAAATATGATAAATATGAGGTTGTTCATATTTTTCTTGGAGATCCTACATCCATCAGTCCATGTAGGATGGCCAAGAAAAACTTGAGTAAAGATCCGAAGTAGATGTTATAATTATTTGGACTAGGTTTAAAACAGCTAGTACAAATATTTCGGTGAAAAGTTAGAGGGTGTTTTTTCCTGGTACATTCCTTTATTTTTTTCAATCCGGAACATGGTGGGGAAGAGATGAGTGGAGCCATTAATTACAGTTTTATATTAACTTTGCAAAATCTCTTGATTTACACCTTTTATTAAACCGTACATGTATTTATTGTGTTTGAACATCTGGACGTACATATATCAAGGTCATAATAATATAAGTGCCAACATACCCTCAGGACTTAATTTAATATTCACTTAGAAGTATAGAATTGACTGTCATTTAGTGGATGGCTGTCTCATGAACAATCATGTTACATCTCTTATTTTCATATTGACCATATGATTTTCGGGGGGGGGTCTGAGATTTTTTATGTGGAACAGAACTATTTTTCTTTTTTTCACACTCTTCGCGGTCCATGTATAATTAATTAAAAAATATCTTTGGAAAATTGTTTTAAAAAAAAACCCAGACCCCCCAGTTAAACAAACAGTCTGTGCCTTTGAACAAAGCATTATTTCACTGCAGACTCTATTACGTTGCGTAGTTATCTTTGTGTTTATGTTCTACTTTTCTCACCCTCGGTTCAAAGGTTACTTACAGGGAGATACCCATGCAAGGATTTGGCGGGATTTAACCAGTTTGTGAGCACTCAACTCTTCCCCTAACCTTGGACAGTCACTGTGGTGTGACAAAACAACAATAAAAGCACACGATAAAAATCATGTGGAAATGGATTTAACACATGAGATCAAAACTGAAAACCAACAACAAATACAATTAAAGGAAATACCGGTACATTATACAACTGAAGTACAGACCTTAAAAGAGTACTCACAGTTGCTGTCTGCTAGTTCAAAACCCAAAAGCAACTAATCAGGAAACCAAGTTCGATTGAATTTGGTGTTTAAATAGTGTTAGAAGTCAACGAAAACATAACATTGTGTAAATGCCAATTTAAATTTATACGCGATGCTTTCAATTTGCTATCAACAAAAGTAGTGTTGTTCAATTTGCCGACTTCCGTTGAACGCTCGTCAGCCTTTTTGACAACAAAAAGCTTCCCAAGATTTGAACCCCAACAGTTGAACACTCGTCAGCCCATTTGAACACTAGCCTACTGACATTGAAAGCTTTTGAATCTGTTCAGATTGAGTTTAGATATAGTTTCTTCTGTAAATTTTTATTTATATACATAATTTATATAGAGAATCTTCTATTGTTATCCATTGATAATCGTATTTTTTACAATCGGGATAGTTAATCATTCCATTTTCGAGCATTGTCGAGTTCTCTGGATTCTTCACAAAAAATTACTGATGGTAACTGTAGAAAATATTTACCCCACTAGCTCGTCGTTAAATTCGTTGAACCAATTTTACACTTGTAGAAATACAAAGACCCCCAACCCTGAAATTTAAACTTTACGTTTACAAAGATTAAAAAATAAATCCATGCATAATTGTCTGGTCTTTTGTTTTCTTGATGACCATCATAAATTGTCTGGTCCTTTGTTTCCAAACAAACATGAACATCAGGTCAAAAGTCAAGGTTTTTTGGATTAAACGACATGTTCAGACTGGTCCAAAGTAAAAATGTGCGTAATTGCATTATAGAATACGGTTCACTCAACTGAGTCTCTTAATTTTGGCTATTATTTCTCAGAGGCACAGCTCAGTGAAACATACTGTACATGGAGTATAATGTGTGAAACCTGAATAAAGAAAGTGATTTAAAATAATAAACAGTTAAATAGAAAACGGAATGAAGCAAAAATTTTCATAGATTTTCAACTACAAACTGCACGTGTTTATAAGTTTTATAATTTTCTTTTAATAGAGGTTAAAACGGCATTTAAAAAACAACACAACATTTACAAGGTTTTTTTCGGGTTCAGAGATTAATTTTTATATTATTTTATTTTTTTTTATTGCGACAATAATAAAGCTAAAAAAACCTGTTTGATATTTAAAAAATAAATAATAAAAATTCAAGACATATCAATGATTCAAGGTAAATTTTGAACGACCCAATACGTGCTCTTGATACAGTGTAGTTTCACTTCAATACATAGAATGGTAATATCCTACAAATGTTACAATCGACCGTCGGACATGTAAATATTATAAAATACAAGTATAAAATGATCACTTCGGCGATGGAGGTATAAAAAAAAACGCAAATATATGTTATAAACAACAAAGATTACAAAGAACCTTCTATTTCAAGAGGGGTTGTTCCATATAAAATGGATCAGTTTTAAAGTTGAAACCTACAATCTGTCCTTGTTGTGTCATGACGGCTAATAAAATTGACCTCCTTATTAAAGTAGTATTAAAAATGACGTATTAAGGAAAAAGAAAGGAAGCTTTATGCATGTTGTATTGGTAAACTTCAGAAATCAGACTATATAAAAGTACAATCAAACTTGTATTAAGATGTCACCCGTGGGAATTAGTAAAAGTGATCATTTAAGACAAGAGACACATTCATTGAAGATAACATCTTAGGGAATGTGGAATGAAAATGCTGGCCTTTAAAATAAGGTGGCTGCTTAATAGAGGTGACAATATAGCCAAGTTTGACTGTATTATTAACGTACCAGCAATGACTTCAATGTCCGGTTATGTTTCTCTATATCTGATGGTATAATGAATTCGTCCTTATCAAACACTGTTACAAACTGATACCCATTCAAACGTGCTTGGCAATCTAAGATCATCACTTGCTGGTCTGTCCAAGCAGTAAGAGTGTGCGAACCAATCTTTCTTGGATAGGTTACTGAAATAAAATTAAAATTTTTAAGACATCCTCCAATCTCTCCAAATAATCACAAAGTATTTCACATAATTTATTTCAAGTACAATCGCCTATTCCAACAGATTGTAATATATGAGCTACATTCTTTATGCATCTTATTTAAAAAAATAAATATACGAGAAAGGATTTGGAAAATAAACTTTAGGAAACAAAGGGAAGTGTCGTCAGTCCATCGTCGTCCCAAAAATACGCCTCGGGTTAGGAAGACACTACAGCAATCTGTATTGAAACAGAATGCTACGATTCGTCTGGTTTACGTCAACCTTATGACGGTGCTTCTTAATTGGAGGAACTTATAGCATACATACATATTCATGTTGCGCATGACTTCTTGGCTTCGTTCATTTGCACGCGCTCGCTACGATACGAATTTTACTGAACTGTTCGACAGGTCGATAGAGCGATGGGGAAGGATGATAAGCATGAACTATTTGCCGCTGGACGTTAAGCATCAATCAATCAATCTACTATGGGATCGCAAAGACGTCTCGCAATTAAAAATTGACAAACATTTTTAGATTTACATCAAAATGCAGTACAGATTGGCAATATAGAAAACTTTTGTTTTATTGTCAGGTAAAGAAAGTCGAAAATGAGCAATTACTTATGTTATTACTGCTCAGACCTCGGTTTCGAGTATGTCAAGTCTATTACAGACCATTTAGTTTAAATATATTTATTCATTATAGTCAAGATAACAATGAAATACAAAAGACAATTACATAGTAGGATTCGGAAACAAGCTGTATTGCTTATACTAATCGGTCTCCTTGTAAATAATACACTAAACTAATTCAGACAATTAGAAGCACATGCTACTTGACATAAGAACACCAATAAATTGTGACGAGTAAATAATAAGTAGGGAAATGAAAAAGGAGTTAAGAATTATGAAAACAAGTGAATAAATAAAAAAATACCTGTAAATATTATATTATGAGATGAAATGCAAAAAGAGAAGAATTATTTTGTAAAACGTTTACTTTTGAGAATGAATTTTTGCATATTCAGAAAAATATCACTATTTTGTTCTTCACTCAGATTTTCTGATCCAAAAAATTAAAGATTACTATCAAGACGAACAGGATAATTGATGGTATAAATAAATTCATTTCGTATATCAGAATATCTGTTGCAATAGAATAGATAATGAGAAGTACACTCGACATGACCACATACACAGTGTGGAGAACATACCAAGTTTCGAGCGAACAGGTGTTCATTTAATGAACTATGTTCATTCTTAAACTGGAATGCTGAATTTGACCCAATCGAGTACCAGTTTAATAATAACAGGGACATTTGCTATTAGGTTTGCTAATTTGATTTTTAAAATCATTTAAGGATTTTGAATTTCTAGTGGACAGTGGTAAATTATTACCATTTTAGCTAAAAGAGGTCAAATTGTGGGGGGGTCAATTTCATATAATATGTAAAAAATTTAGTTTTCATCCGATTTTGTTAGGTTTTTAACCATATGATTCTATATGAACAATGCAACAAATGTAACGCCAGTTTTGAGAATAATAGGGGTCAAAATTGATCCAGTTATATTACTGTGTCCACCACATTTTGTGTCCAGCAAAATAATGTGTCCACACTTTTCCAAAGGTTACTTTGCACACCCATCACATGTCAACGTGCTGCGGTCCTATTATGCTGCTCTTGCATGACAGGCTCAGCATAATATTATAGAGGAGTGATGGGAATATGCAATAGTCTGAGTCAAATAGACATAGACCACCTCGGTGGTGTAATGGTTAGCGTGCTCGCCTCGAGTGTGGAAGATCGTGGGTTTCGATCCCCTGCCGGGTCAAACCAAAATAATTAAAATTGGTATTTTCTGCTTCTCCGCTAAGCACGCATCATTGGGGAGTAACATATCGATCGGATCACTCGAATAGGCAGTACGTCAGTACTTTGATTAAGAGATTGTGATTATATCATCAAGTGTATTGGGCTTTTGAATTAGTGTAGAATTAGTTTCTCATAGATTGGTAATTGATTTAGAAATCCTTCAATTTTATCACTAAGAGTAAAATATTAACAACCAAACGTCGCAAGATCGAAAATATTTAGTTGTTGACTGGTATAACATTCATAAAATGTTTCGTTCGAATTTTATTTGAATATCTTTGTTGTTCCCTGACGCATCTTTATATGCCATGACTCTCTGGGAAGAGCTGTTTTTGCCGAACTTGGCGTTATATATTTAATGAATTAATTATATAATCAAAGCGTTCTACAAACTAAAACGGCCGTCCAGAACTATGTTGACATCGCCAAATTGGCCACACTGAAGTTGAAGAAAAAAGGTTAGATTTATTTTTCGTATTAATCTATCAGTGTTTTTAAATAAGGGATTTTATTATTAAATGTATTCATTATTGTATTTTTATTCCAAATTTCAGATGAAAATATCAGAAAGTGTTCCCGGTAGAAACAGTTTTGTTTGCATTCTGAATAGGTCACAAATAAAAATTAATTGACGATGTCGATCTCCTTATTTCTTCTGTATGGCTATAAAACAATGTTTACAAAAATTCGTGGATAGAGCAAGAAATATATGCACAGTTAGAATATCAAATTTATTTTCTTGTGTATAAAGTCTGTAACGATATTCAAATGAAATATGCATTCTTGATTTTATGTCACGCTGGCAAATTTTCGACGTTTTCACCTATGTCGCGCGTTTTCTTGTCATTTTCAAGAGAATTTCAGTTGGTTTTTTATTTATCGGAAGGTTATGAACCTTAATATATAAAATGTATATATGACAAAGATGGTATATTTGAAAAACTGTTGTATTTTGTTGCGTAGTTTTCTTTTCGCAGATATTTTCCGGTGTCTTACAAAATGTCACAAAAAAGTAAAATTTACATTTTAACGGACACAATGCGAAATTCGGAGGAATGGCATACTACAGAAACTACCACAATGGTTATTTATCTTTTTACATAAAAATGTATCTTTTCTCATCAGTATTTTGTTCTTTTTTCTTTTATCTAGCTTGAAAAAGTACAAAAATATGTCAAAAATGCTGTGTCTTACAAAAATGTCAAAAGACCCTATATTAACGTTTTTAAACGTCACATCAACTGCGACGTCAAAATTCTTAAAACTTGTCCAATTGAATAATCAAATTGAAATTAAAGCCAGAGAAACTAATCTGTACCAGTTCATTTAAATTAAAACTTCAAGTATATATTTTTCACGCTCGAATTATTCAGCAAGCAAGTACATGTATATGAATACAATCAACCAGGAAAAGGAAGTGTCAAGAAAAAATAATTCATGAGACGCTAAAAAAAATCGAAATATTGACATTACCAAAATTGATACCAACAACGTAAGCAACGTCTGTAAACATCATTAATAGTTAAAAAAAAAAACAAAGTATTTGGGCAAATGCAAAACCTGTAGGGCAGATTTAGTTCAATTCAATTTCTTTATTGCATATTACACCCGTATGGGTCAAGCAATATACATACAAAACATATAAGAACAATATAGAAATAAAACAAACATCAATGCAAAGACAATAACTACACTGAATAAAAATGATTGATACTTTAGCCGATGTGGACCTTTCGCAGTTCCAGTGACTGCTTCATAAAGTCACAAATCTTTGATAAAATATCATTATTGTGTATGTAAATTGTTTAGCAGAAATTCAATGTTGATTCCAAAGAACACAATATCTTAAGATTTTAAAAAATGTTATAAAGATATCCCGTAACCCTTATGGATAAGAATATTCTAGTAGCTGAGAGTTCCGAAAGGGATGAGCTTCAAATTTTAAGAGCTTTCAAAAGTGAGCAACAAAATTCACAAACAAATATATTATACTGCACATTATTAGCCTTATTTTTTTCTCAATACATGTGGATGTTAAATTTAAAAAATTAGAAGTAAATTTTTAAACTAGTTCTACGTATATCTTTGTATTCTAATATGTGGCCCTGAATTTGCCCATAGTAAAACTATTTATTATGACTCAAACGAACTATGACTTCACAAAGTGTTTTAAGCTTTGAAATAACGGCGTCACTTATTCTGTTGATATATATATCGTCAGACAACGACGTTTTTATACATATTTTCCATATTAGAATCGAAATAATTCATGGAAGACATATTTGTTCTGATTTTATGATGAGCTCTCTTTTTTCCAAAGAGAATATCAACCGCTATCGCTCAGCTAATGGTAAAATCAGTACAAATTATGGCAGCCGTGAATTATTTCTTTATAAACCTTCATAAATATTTTAATACAATTATATATTTTACTTCTTCAGTTACTCGCGTTTGACTTATTCTGTAATTAACAAATATTAATTTTCCTGTTGTGGATCGTGTAATGTTGCTCTTTTCAGTTTCAAAATATTGAAAAAAACTCATTAAAACTTCTTCAGGAGCGGTTTCTTCTATACATTTTAATACAACATCATTTTTATTGAAAGCATAGCCGGATATTCTAGCAGATATTAACATTAAAACCTACTCCACATGATTCTACATATAAATGAGTAATTTGAGTAGTCTCTTCCTTTAAATTTATGCCATCCCTAGATTTAGAATTTTACGTCAGATTCTTATCGTTTAACCTAATATTCTTTTTATGAGGAAATGAGAGATATCATTGAGGAAAACTGTCCAGCCAAATGCAACAGTAAGAAAATGACAGTTATTGAGAAAATGTCAAGGAAATAAAATACAGTTCAATGCGGGATCTTCACAAGGCCTCCAACAAAGGAAGAGTTCCAATTTCTTTGGCAATCTCCGAAACAGAGAGTATATTACTTCCTTCGTCAGACAAATACATCTCTGCCATATATGTTCCGACATTGCTTGCCTTGATTGTGACGTCAAAATAG
>JARWCS010111958.1:0-18039 GCA_034783895.1 Geukensia demissa | reverse complement strand
GAGCCTGGTATCTAACATTACCTAATGGAATCTTGATCACAGTGGAGGACTCGCCTGCAACAGTCCCGAGTAACATCAGTCCTGTCAAATTGTGGACCAAATCTATCAGTTCTATAGCAGTGTTTCCCTGTAAAAAAAAAGCCCAATGCAAAATTACCTATGTGCCAATTACGCAAAATCTATTCAAACACATTTATGTTGATGACATTCAATATAAGACCTTATAACCATTTACAAAACCTTTTATACAGTCTTTATCATTAAAATAAATTTGCAATCATATTCTAAATGTCAAGATTTACAAATCTTACATCTCAACCAGGTCAAAATCAAAATGCATCCATTACTATCATTATCTAAAGCAAGACAATTAAGAAAAAGTAAAATATTGAGCACAAAAAACATTTAAAATTATTTTAGAATATATTATTAAAAATAATGGAAATTATATCTGTACCTGATTCAGTTTCTGGTCACAATTTGCAGTGCATGCGGGGGGATACTTCGTTTGTTGACAGAATTTTGTCACACTGCTAAGAAGATCTACAAATATATGTTTGTCAAAATTCAATTATTGTTTTTTTAATTAAGTGTCTACTACACAGAACATGTCATTTAACCAAAAACTAACACATATTCTTCACTATGCCAGTTAGGAGAACATTATTTTCATTTCACATAAGTGAGTCTCTCACATTTTGGCATGGTTTTTGAAAATTAAATTTGAAACCATCAAATTTGGTAGCAGAGCACATTTACAGTGCAACAACTTTTCTATATTTAGAATTCTCTGTATTTTTTCCTGTTTGATAAAATTACATAATTTTGTTGTGATCCCATTATCACAATTTTTTTTTGAAAATACAAAATAGCAAGAAATTTTAAACAATTTGATGTTTTTCCTGAAGCAAAATAAAAATATAAAATTTGGAAAAAGAATTAGACTAGGTCTACCTGAAGTGTTATTTTCTGCCAAAAACATTAATTTCACAGAAAACCCTAAACTGTATGAACCCAGGAGAATCTTTTAAAGCTAATTACTACATTTATTTAACTCTGAATCCTTTTGCTTCTAAAATATTTATTTAAGCCCACCTTTTATTTTTTTCATTATGCATGTCTGTGTCAGCCATAATTAGAAAATAAATGGGAGGCTGAGTAATGTGGAAGAAAAAACTTGACAAATTTTAATCTAAATGACCAGTTGATGATACTGAAATGAGAAGATGTCTGTGTACTATGGTGTTGTCTACACCAATTCAAATATTTTCCAATTGATTTTTTTAATAACTGGAAAGATCCATAAAAATTTTCTCATTATTAAATTAAAAATGTAATTAACAGAGATGATGGTTTCTGATCTTATTACATCATCTGCTCTAGTAAAGAACTATACTGTATGTCAAGCTTTTCTGGGGTGCAAATTTCGGGCTTTATTAAATTATATGTGCGTTTCCGCCTTTGAATTTATTTTAAATCAAAAGAAAGAATTATTCCACGGTTAACGGTTCATGCTTTACAATATGCAAAAGTGTTTTCCATACTATTATCTGACCCTGAAATTCTCTACGAGGATTTAACGTTGAGGGTTGGCCATCTTTGTTTTTGACCTAGATAAAGTAATTTGAAAAATTGCGTTCATATTTTTTATTCGGACCCCCCTCTTGCGATACATATCAGAAGAATTACTTTTTAAATTCCATTCAGGCTCGCCCCTTATCATTTTTGTAGGTTTATTAATCTTAGCTAAATTACCTAATTATTACACAGAGTTGACAATGTATACTCCCGGTCTCGCGCTAGCACGTGCAATTGGCCACTTCCGGCAAACAAATGGCAAATTTTATAATGTAAAATCCCCGTAGAGAATTAAAAACTCGGCGCAGCTTAAAACACATTGCGATTGCTAAAAAATATTATTGCAAGTCACTTGCACTTTTTTCAACCGATCTTAACAATGGTCCCCAGTGGAGACTTCGATCAACATAGCACCATTTGCGAAATACATATACAAACCTTGTATTACATAATATCTCTGAACACAATGAATTTTTTATAAGTAGTGTAATTATTGTGTAACCAGATAAGCTAAAAAGAATCTCAGATGATACGTGTTTCGTCTCGTTCTTGTTTTTGATTTTACTGTGTCTCTCGACTTGTTCCCTCTTGTCTGAACCTTACATTTTCTCCCTTTTCCTTATCTTAATCGCGAAATTCCCAGAGTTTCAATGACTAAAGCCTGGCCACGGTTTATTAGTGTAACGCGAATAAACTTCCGTTTTACATTGATTGATTGATTGGTTGGTTTGTTTCTTAACATCCAGCGGCAAATATTTTATGTATATTCAGGACGAGAACAAGTAAACGAAAAATAAATCATAACTAGGATGGACTGAGACCAGGCCGGTGAATTTTCTAGTCACAGAATGCCAAATTAGGAATGTTTGATAAGACGCGGGAAATTTAGCCTAAGCAACTGGTCACCACTCATTACGATCGAGTTCAAAGGGATCTTTATTATGCTTAGAGCGTGGCATTCTCCCAACACGGGTCGTGGCGGTAACATTCCCGTTCAAGACGGATTAAGAATGTATATATCCAGCCCAATCAACAGGCGCCCCTTAAGGACTGGTTTTGAGTCTGGCGGAAAAAACCGAGTAGCCCTTTTATAAACCCCGGCTACTCTCGGATGGTTGGATATTAATACATCCAGCGCAATCAACGGACGCCCCTTTAGCAGGGTTTTACCTGCAGGCTAAGAAAATGAACTGCCTATTTCTATACCCAAGCCGCCCTCGGCAACAAATATTTATACATCCCGAGTTTGCTAAACGGGAGAAGTTCTAATTAGACTAGTAAAGATTTGATATTTCAATGTTCAATGCAATATTTGAAAAATTCGTGCTTATTTGTCTTATTTTGCTTAGTTTATCAAAAGAAACAATTTATGTCCCACTGTATTTAAAAGAAATAATAGGGAATATTTATGCCAGAAAGATACGATCCACATCTTACATACAACATAATCACAAAAAACCAAATCTCCAAACACCCCCTTGTTTAACAGCGATTAGTAAACAGTAATCACAGTTTAATAAATTGTTTGAACGTTTTTGATAATCCGTCGCCATAGTTAATAAACTCTGGAAACGATCTAGTGTACCGAAGCCACAGTTAATTAAACAGTTGGAACGAATTTGTGAACCGTGACCACGGTTAAGTAAACAGTTGGAACGAATTTGTGAACCGTAACCAGAGTTAAGTAAACAGTTGGAACCATTTAATGAAATTCTTTGAAGTATTCAATAAACATTGGCCAGTTTAGTTACTTTGTGAAAAAAATTCTCGGTACCAATATGTGAACAAAAAAAAGCTTAAGATTTGTCATCCGAGATTTTTTTTTAAAGAAGAGCAACCAATATTATTTAGTTCTATGCACAACTATCAGATTTTATCAGGTGAGCGTTAAAGGGTACATTGAGCCCCTGGTTATAATGTTTGACTTAATGGTAACATATACCATAGTTCTTTAAATAACACAAAGCATACTGGTTTATTGTCTCAGTGATTCAACATGTCTGAAAGCAATTAATGCAAAGATTTTTATCATTCCATAGCTACCATTTCCTGCATTTTATCTATCGATTTGCATGTAGTAATAGAAGTGATTAGTGTATTTTGATTGTACGATTTATTGGATATGAAATGTATATTTGAAATGAAAACATTTTATATTGAACAGAATTACAAAAGCAGTTTATTTGATGGTAACAATAATTATTGCAAACAAGTTATTATCATTATTTTATTTAACAAACTAATAAAGATTTGGCAGTAATTGGCCATATTTTTATTATTTCATTTATAAAGATGCATTGATATTAAGATAATGTAGATACATATAACATGAAGAAACCACATCAATAAAATAATTGAAAGATATTGATAAATACTAGTATACATTTGGAACGGATGATTCCTTAACTTCTTACATACAAAATGTCGGTGATGTGCGCGTCACAGTTTTTAAAAATACAAAATTACCAATGTTGAAAAGATATGGAGAATTTTTGTATACTTAATATACATTTCAAGGAGTAACCTCTCATCAGTAGCATTACAACCAAAACATAGGAATCCAAGATCCAAACATAGCAAAAGAAGCACTCATATCCAAACAAATGGAATTAGGAAGCTAAATCCGACGACAGGGACAACTACTAAGTGCAATATTTTTCAAGGCTTTTCCGTACTTTCAGTGCTTTAGAATTTTAACAAATGCAGCAAATTTCTGTAAAACATTGTTTGATAAATTTCTTGTCAGGCAAGTATGACAACTGGGCTGGTGAATACAAAACATGATCTATCAGCAGAGGTATCGACCCAGTGGTTTCAAAATACGAAATTAACAATGTTAAAAAATATGGAGAATTTTTGTGTGTTTTTTGTACTTTTAAAAGTTAAATATGCAGTAGTGATTTTAGAAAATCGTTGAACTAAAATCCCAGATTTCATTTTTTTCAGTGTCATGTAATTCAAGAATTCCTTTCATTTCAACGACTTCCTTAATCTGTTTCTTTATTTTGTTCATCTGCTCAAATGTGTTTTTTTACAACAGACATAAACATGTATACAACAATACATTTTTGTTCGTCACATACATTTTCTCGGGATAAACAATGACATATTCCAAAACACGTTTACAAACATAGCTACAAAGCATACTATCACTTTCCTGTCCATATGATCTGCAATAGATATACTATCCCATTAATAAATTTTCACTGATGTTTATGATTTTTAGATTCATTATTATACGTATATTGACCCCCATGGTCCGTTTATTTTAAACTTTTGGCAGTATTTGATCACAGCTTTTATTACTCTATTACAACAATTCATTGATTTAACTACATGTCCAATTTATTCATTTCCCTGTTAGCCGAATAACAGTACTATCACTAATGCCACTTTTATGTAACTTTCTATGACTTTGAAAACACCGTGGGAAACACAGGTGAGAGATAAAAAACTAACATTTTTATATATGAGTAGGAATTCGAAGAAATGGGCAGACAGAAATCGTTAATTCAGAAGACAGACAAGACTATGACCATGGCCAATAAAATGAAACAAAAGACAAACATAGAACAAACAACACTACACTGAAAACTGAAGCTGGAGTAACACGAACCCTACAAATTTCAGGTACTCTTGATGGGTAAGCAACTCCTGCTCCACTAGTGGCACCCGTGATGTTACTCAGTATACAAATCCGGTGTATAGTCAAAATAGATATTAGTCACAACTGGTATAGGAACGGATTTGTAGTCACAACAGTGGGAAGATATTCATTGTTTTTTTGTGTAATGGATATTTCGTACCGGTCAACCAAATTATGATGGCGACCGAAAAATCTCCGGAGTGATTACTCTAAACTTTCCTTGAGAAACCCCTGGCTCAGTAGCTTTCTTGTCAGCTATAACCCTCCATGAATAAAATCCTGATAGGAAGCACAAGCCCTGGAATAGCGTATCAACTGAGAAATATACACTCCGTATATAGCGTATCAACTGAGAAATATACACTCCGTATTCAGTTGCGGCTGGAATGTTGCTAGACATGAACGGAAAATTTGCAATGGGAATGAGCTAATACTTGTCCTTAATTCACCGAATTCTGCCAATTAATTATCAGTGGAAACTGACTTTTTACACTGACAACCACCTTAAAATGGGGTTTCCCTGCTAAGCTGTGAACCAAATACAAAAGAAATAGACTATTTGTATCGAAATTGGTAACTTATTTATAACATTAATTCTGCAACTACATTGTAAATAACATTTAACGCTGTGCGAAATGTACCTCAACACCAGATTTCCTCAATACAAAATTACCCATGTTGAATAAATACGAAAAATTTTGGGTATGTTGTATGCACATTTCAAGGATTTCTCATCAGTAGCATTAGAACCGAAACATAGGAAGTAAAAGATCAAAGCGAAACGAAATGGGAAGCCAAATTATACGGCAGGGACAACTACTTAGTGCAATACTTTTCGAAGCCTTTCCGTATTTTCAGTGCATTAGAATAAATGCAGCAAATTTCTGTAAAACATTGTTGATAAATTTCATTTCAGAAAAGTCTGACAGCTGGCCTGGTGTATACCATCGGGGATCTATGTTCAACCAGCAGAGGCATCGACTCAGTGATTTCAAAATACAAAATTACCAAAGTTGAAGAAATATGAAAAATTGTGGTATGATATATAAACATTTGAATGAGTATCCTCTCATCAGTAGCGTTATAGAAATCCGACACGGGCAACCTTTTTCGCTCTTATATAAATGTTTGTCCGGTTATGCCTAAACAATTCGTAACCATCCACATGGATTTCGTCGTTTCCCTTTAAATGCGTTTCGGCAATGTCGATAATGTCTAAATGGTTATTTTCTAAACATATTTGTTTAAATAAATGACAGTCGTCAGTTGCTAAAGTGGCCCAACCTTTTACATTTAAAAACCCGCCGCGCCACTAACATCGATAGTATCTGGAATTGTCACTGGTAGTTAGTTTAATTCTCTGGATCGATTTAATCGGTAGAAACTATTGCGTGTGTTATTGGGCACACTTTTATGTTATCGATTGTCCATTTCACGCTTTGTTGAAATGATTTTGACTTCCGTGACCTCTTGTTTGTGATAATCGTTTCCGATGGTTTTGGTAAAAATCCGTGTTTCTCTAAATCCAGTGTAGAATACCCATGTGAGAGATCAAGAGTGCATATAGTCCAAAGAGACAAGACACAATTAAAACAAACTAAAAGTAAAACGAAAACAAAATGAAAAAATGCTTGGAACCCATGGAATCTTTTACACAACAGTAGTGGGTCAGGTGCTAATGAAGGGTAAGCATCCCCTGTCCTGCGCGCGTGCACCCGTCGTGGAATTCTTCTTTAATTTTTGTCTTGGTTAATTTAAATCCGAGAAGAGTTCAACTTATTGTTGAATTACCGGTAAAAGGTCCATAACTAGTTGAGATACACTGACACCTTATGGATCAACCAATTCATGATGGGGACCATAGAATTAAAAAAAACTATTTCAAACTTGATTGGATGTATCCTTGTTGAAATAATTTATGCGACAATAACAATGCTCTCTTCAGAAAATTCTGATAGTTGGAACAAGCACGAGAGTATCGAATCAACTGTGAAACATCAACCGTGTAGGCAGGGGAAGCAGAAATATTGCCACATAAATATGTGAAGTTTACAATAGCAAAGTTGAAGTCATCCCGTTTGTCATAAATTTTAGAAACGGGTTTTCCTCTTGGTCAAATTCTAGAAATAAATCTAGGTATGAAGCCGATTTTGTTGAGTCTGTGGTCTCTTTTTTTCTAGTTCGATGGGATATATTTGGTCGAGGTTATTCAATGACAAAACATAATCGATATAGCAAAAAGTCAAATTAAACGATCTTGCCAAGTTCTTTTTTGTTGTTTCTCAGGAATCCCTGGATGAATTCTGCTTCATACGAGTACAAAAACAGGTCGGGTAGTAGGGGCGCACAATTTGTGCCCATTTGAATGCCAACAGTCTGTTGAAAAACTCGTCCACAAAATTCTACCAAAAATCCACAAAATTCTACCAAAAATATTGTTAATAAGAAAATCCAGCATTTAAACTACAGGATCAACCAATTTATGTAAAAAAACCACACAACTTAAGACGGTGGACATTCAACCTTGATCGGATGTATTCTTGTTGAAGCCATTTTAGGAGAGAACAGAAACTCCCTTTTAGGAATCATAATTCTTGGAAAAGGGATGAAAGTAGCTCACCTATTATGACATTTAAGCTCAGGGCATAAATAGACAAGGGAAGCGGGGAGATTGGGAGATTGCGACATAAATAAGGAGAAAATCGAAAATTGAAATAAGTATGCTTTTTGCATATTTAAAATCATTTATTTTTTCTGGTCTGACTCGAGGAATAAATCTTAGCATAAAGCAGTTTATTGGTGTCTGCGGTCTCTTTTCCTTCCACTTCGCTGGTGGTATATTTTGTTGAGTCGACCACTGAAATTGGTTTGTTTATTGACAAAACATCAAAAATAAAGTGAATTGAAAACTGAGAGCTCTGGTTTAATTTTCCTGATATTTCGTTGTAGTTCCTGGATGAATTCCACTTCAAACTAGTACAAATGTATGAAATAATGTAATAATGTGCACAATGGAATGCCAAACCTTTTTTTAGAATAAACATTTTTGTTTTATAAGAATAGCGTCATCTCATAAAATATTACATGTGAAAAGGTTTATCAGTTACCTGACCAAGGTCGTGGTCCTCTACGGTACTCCGGCTTCCTCCACAAGTAAAACTGACAGCCGCGATATGACTGAAATATTGTTGAAAGTGGCGTTAAACTCCAATCAAACAAACAAACAAACAAACAAAATAGTACAGCCTTTATGAAGAATTAAATGTCTTTCTAGTATATATTCCATATTCTTTCTCTTAAACATATCTATGTTTTTCCTTTGTGTTTCACAAAAACTTATTAATAAATTTCTTTTGACGATTTTAAAGCTTAAAAATCGTTGACTATTGTAACAGAATTTTAAAGAATCAGATTTTACATATTGCAGTATCTCTTTTGAATTTTGACATTTGATTAATACCGCCTGTGAAGAATGCATTTGGAGGTATGCATTGATGGTTAACAGTATAGTTGTAAGTATGATATAATGTGTCATAAGGCTGGCTCGTAAAAAATAAATGACAAGAGTAGCTAATTTCTGGAATAACAGTAAAATTTCATGGTCGTCATATGATTGGTTGATTTCCATATATCAGAGTATCTCTTCTAATTGGGGACCTATTACCTGTAACTGAATAACAAATTAGGCAAATATTCCACGACTGTTGCACCTTGCAAGGTAAAAGGAGCATGTGGCTTTTATTTTGTTTAGGAGGTCGAGGAGTCCAAGCTTGCGTTTACTTTCGTTTCTCTCTTTTGATTGTTAAAGATTGTCTAGTAGGTGTAGGGTTTCTATTTCTTGTAATTCCCTTTTTCTGGCCTTATTTTTTTCATTTTTTAGATATTCAAATTTAAAATATAATTATTTACATTTCCTATGTAAAAAAATATCGAAATGAATCTCAACAGAGATAAGAAGCGATTAAAATAGCTTTGGAACAGCAAACAGAAAACTTGAGCTTTCACTGAATAAGTCTATTATATATTGACTAAAGTATATCATTACTAAAACTTCACACAGGTAGTATTTTTTCATACTTTGCAAAAAGTAGTCTGTATCAAGGCATTTCAGAAAGCAAAATCAAATATATATATGTCACTTTCCTTGTTTTCGAGTTTCTGTTTGTCCAAAAACAGCTCGTATTACAAATCAACGGTTATCATAAAAATTTATGACACTTAAGAATAAATGATTTCTCCACAATCCTACGCATATTTTAACATTATAGTGCACGAAACTTCGCAGAATTTTGGGGTCAAAATCCATGTTTATATCAACTTTTGGAGGCCAAACTTTGTACACAATTTATTATAGCAGTTTAAACGCAAATTAAGCCCTCGACATTGAGATGTTAAATTCTTAATAGACTGCAACAGTTTGAATGTGAAAGATCATGCTCGTTTTGCAGAAAAATTAAGATAAAAATTGTGTTAAATTCTCCCTACGTGGTTTCCCCCAATCAACTGGACTGGTCAATTTTATAAATATGATTTCTACTGATTGGACAATATCAAATATTAACCCATGTCCTGAACTTTAACCCCTGATATTTGTTTAAAACACATGTATCAGTAGACACAACAAAATGGACAATTATGGTAATCTTATTCGTGCTATGCATGGAAATATTCATCGTCGTTATGAACAAAGTGAGAAAATATGAAACAAAAGATTTGTTACAGGAGACTATGATATGCACTTGATTTTTTTAAATTAAAAATAAACAAATTTATATATTCTATTTACTGGAGTAAAATTTTGTTAATCTCAACTTTTTGTATGGTAGAACTATCCCAGAATTTTGTCGATCAAATATTTTTCCACGGTATTTTTGGGTTAGGGCAATTGTGTAAATTTTTGTTTGGAAAAGAAAAGTTTTTATTTCGAAGGTAACTTATCAGTTCTGCTGCTGGTAAATAAGCAAATCGCTGAAACTTAATTGTCTAACCATTATGAAAATTTTTTTCGAAAGACGTTTCAGTTTAAGATATATTGTTTTCTTTAAAGAACTTTTTTCATCTATTGCTATGAGTCAGCATTTATATGCATTGACGGCCAAAACATGATGGACGGGTTCATTGTCATTTTATGAATGGAATTTCAGGTGTGAAAGCTACAAGTACGGTTTATTGTATGTTTAAGTCAGAAACTATGTCTGGGGACTGAAAAAGAAGAGAATGAACTCGTAAGGTTATTCTTTAAACAATCCATTATATTTTAACATCAAAAATTATTTTTGATCGTATTTATACAAACTTTTTCAACCTCACAAAATCTCGTTACGATCTGTAGATCTACACTTATTAATGTAATTTTAAACATTAAGACATGGTTATAAGTTAAGGTCGACTCTTACCAATGTTACATTATGATGGGAGTTATAAGTTTTTGTCAACACTTACCAACACACTATCTTGATGTCACTATTCCTTTGGATCCCAGGAAAATAATGGAATTGTAGAAGTAATTTTTTTATATGAATCGTGATAGAGAGGGTCCAAATAAATTTTTACTTACTTTATCTAGGTTAAACTTTAGCACGCCCACAAAAAACGAAGATAGCTACCCTTCATTGCTAAATATCCATAGAAAAATTCAGGAACAGATAAAAAGATGTAAAATGCTCTTGCATAGTGTAAAACATGAACCGTTAACAGTTCGATAATTCTTTATTTTGATTTAAAATAAATACAAAGGTGGAAACCCACATATAATTTAATAAAGTTTGAATATCACACTTCAGAAAAAGGCTTGACATAAAGTATAGAAGCCATTTTAGAAATTACTTATCAATTTATAAATTGTAGCTATGTAATGAGGTAAAATCTTGCCATTTTTAAAGAAAGTTTGTGATAAATATAAATACTTGCATATTTATTGCCAACTAGGAAATAAATGACCACTAAACATATGTATAATATGTCTCAGACACAAATATAATGAAATATAGGAAAAAATCCAATATGTTATTCAATAATAAAGTCAAAATGATTTTATGAAATATATTTGAACTAAATAAATAAGAAAACAAAATAAAAATAATGATTTATATATGCAAACAAGGAGTTCATGCATACAATTTCTTATTTGTCTCTGCCTTTGAAGCCTATGGTTAGTGTGAATTCTTGATAAATTCTTATCTGTTAAAATAAAACAAACATAGCTCCAGTGACAATATTGCTTTATAGATTGATTGATTGTTGTTTATCGTCCAGTGGCAAATATTTCATGCATATTCAGAATGAGAACAAGTTATTAAACAATAAATCATAAAACACAATATTGCAAGTTAATCATTTATCTGCCCACTTTTGAAATGTACCTGCCAATTCTCATCTCCAGGACTTAATAGAGAGCAAGAAAACTTTGGTTTTTAGCAAGGTGATTCTTCATTAAATATCTTTCAAGTCACAGAAGTTAATTATGTAATTCCCCATCCATTTTTAACTGTTGTTGAACTGTTTTGATTCAAATTTTAGCAACCGAAATTGTTAAGTCAAATGCACATCCATCTTGTCTTTCTTCACGTTTATTGACAACACAGTATTAAATCCTCAGACACACTGTGTTTGATGACATCTCATGTTGAGAGACTTGATGTTTTATCATCAAGAATCTAACTGTGAGCTTGCTTTCAGTAACTGAGCATTCATTAGAGATGTAGCTTCTTTTTGCATGTATTTTTGTTTAGTATATTTATTGTAATTAAGGTACTCATAGTCAGATTGGCTGACTTTCTGTTTGATTTTTATAGTTTGTCTGTTACTGCTTTTGTTTTCTTTGACTTTTTCCTTTGACCACTCATTGGGGGAGGTTTGGGATTCCACTAAACTAGTTAAACCCCACCACATTTCTCAAGTGCCTTTCCCAAGTCAGAAATTGTGGTCATAGGTCATAGGTTTGTCTTTGTGTTGATTGTTCTGTTTAATGTATATTTTTGATAATATTCAGGTAAGAGCAGTATTATTTTATGCATACACAATTTTATTATTTTGGGCGATTTAGAGCTTTTCACAAGGAGTGGTATTCCACCCTTGTTGAAGGCCTTGTTTTTCTCAAAGTTGGAGTGCAGTCTCTCTGACATTTACCTCATATCTTTTCATTTTCATACCTGTAACTTCAGTAATTATGACAATTGTACTTTACTTTGAGGAACACATCATCAATGAAAATCATGTGACACTTGTGATTTTTTAATTACCTTGATAATTGGTGGTAACAGCATAGAACATCAAAAGGCCATATCTAGTAGGTGATAAGTGGGTTTGTTTAACCTTTATAAAATCTTTTTATGTAAAGTACTTGCAATAAA
The DNA here is from genome assembly GCA_034783895.1 of Geukensia demissa. NCBI lineage: Eukaryota > Metazoa > Mollusca > Bivalvia > Mytilida > Mytilidae > Geukensia > Geukensia demissa. Next base: position 5,463 of record JARWCS010111958.1, on the reverse strand, counting down.
ACAGTTTTGCAACAGTAATAATTTTCAATGGCAACAGGCAACAGTTTTATAACTTTGGCCCCGGTCAACAGTTTTGTCTGTTGACTGCGTTGGCGTAGCTTAATTTTAATTGGCAGTTCTGATTGAGTTATAACAAAACAGTTATCGACTGGATCTTCGGGTCAAACAAAACGATGACAGGCTTTGGGCAACAGTTCAGTCCTCTAGTCAAACAAAACAGCTATTGTCCTCGGATCCAGTCTATAACTGTATACTGTTTCTTAAAAGTTGCAAAATTTCCATCCCAGGAATGCCAATTTCAGATAAGTACTGTTTATACTCTCCTTCTAAATATATCCTCCTTGCTCTAAGTAGAGAGCTTTTAAAAAAATAAAAACCTTTTTTAGCAGAAAGATACCAACACCAATTCATTTCAGCTTCAATGTTCTCTTTAAATTTACAGTGTCATTTTGTTGTAATTTTTAACCATGCCATAAAAATTTTAATGAAGGGATGTGTTGTTAACTCTTACACTGCCTACTCTATTTATTAATTTAATATATTTTATATCAATTGCTCCCTTTTAATTCACTGCAGTCACAACATTATTTTATTATTTATTTAAGACCCAGATAAACACCTATAGTTGTATATTGTATAACAGTCTCAATAGGAAGCCATCATAATCTTTCTTTCAAACAGATAACCACAATATAAGTTTTAAATGGTTATGATAAAACAATTTACAAGGAGTGGATGTTTCTTATCTATTGGTATACATCACTCCCTCTGTGATGTCTGTAATTCATGTAATACCTTAATTAATGAAGGAGGGGTGGAAAAAAGGTAAATAACTGGAAAATTGGGGTTAAATCCTTTTAATTGTACTTAGTTCATCTGAAGTATCACAAGTTTTTCTTATCAGATAAGTAAATTATTTAAAAGAAATTATACTAATAAACAGAAACTTTTATACTTTTTGGTGATTACCAGTAATAAATTGTTCCCTATAGGGAGCCTCACTCTCACTTGCAACTTGGGATTGCAGCAGCAGACAAGATCAGTGTGTTGAGAATCCAGTGTTTTCTATACTTCCTTTTCACATATTTGGAAACTTCTACGTTATTTTCACATTTTTAATGAATTTAATTGAATTTTAATCATCAACTTTGACATAGAGCAACATACAAAACTTATTGGAGTTGTAGAGTTTTATAAGCAGGTAAGTGATTTGTTTATCAGTCTTCATGCAGCATGTTGACTGTTTGTGCATTCTTTAGTAATTGTCTCAGATTACAAGAGGAAACAGAGTGCCAAAACCAACACAAACTTCATTTTCATTTACAAGTCTTTAATTTTTTGTTAACGGATTTTTGGGGAGTTGGGGGATTGGTGGTTAATTCTAGTCAACATACCCTATTTTTGGGACTATGTGTACAAGACGACACTTAGAGGAGCTTTTTCTCGTTATAATTCTGATTAGCCCTATAAGATTAGATTGATAGTCCAAAAATACAGTATGGGGATCTTTTTATTGACCAGTAATGAACTTAGTTATCATAAAATAAGCTATGATATGATTTTACACGCAAACACACACACACAAAACAGTTGAAAATGAAAACTGGATATCCAGTTGATATTGTCCAGTACTATTTCTGTTATACTGTTTAGTCACTTTTTCACAAATCACTTTGTTTCATTTGAAGACACATTTTTCATCTATATTAGTCAATAGTCTTATAGGTTAGAATGGTCTTTACTTTGAAAAGTGATGTGGGACCAAAAGTAAGGTACAGAACTCATTTTGATGCTGTTTTCTATAATTTATATTAGAATACTGCATTTCAAAAAAATTAGCATTCACAACTGGGTCATTGTCATTGTCACCTCCTTCAATAACTCCCTCAGTTGATTTTTTTTTTTTTTTTTAATATGTGGTATCTGTTGTGGACTATATGGTTAAATAATATCTGCAATATTCAAGGAGATATGTTTCAGGTTATAAATGATATAAAAATCAATTGGTTTGATATATACCGGGGTATATGTATACTGTTACTCTAAACCTTTGCAAGATATAATGTTTCCATGGTAATCTGGATTATCTGTTTTTACAGTAGATTTTTTGCTTGGTATGATAAGGTCTATTTTACCTAATTATTAGGAATTCTTCATACCTGGTATATTGGGAAACTTCAGGTGAGAAATTTTTTCAAAGTTTGTCATTAATTTTTTTAGAATATTCTCATCTTCATTTTTTTCCTACTTAGTCTGTATTTGTACAGGACATTGACCTGCCACACCCTGTTTGGCTGTTTTTGACATACCAGAAGCAGTATTTGGCCTCCAATATTGTTTTGGGCATCAAGCCAAACTAATTTTGGGTGAAATATTTTGATTATTGCAAAAATCATTTATTTTGAAGTTATTATCTCAGGCAATTTTTCAAATTGAAATATAGTAAACAAATACATCAAGTTATCTGATGTAGTTGATAATTTCCACTGTTTTCACTGTTTAAAATGATTTAAACTAAATTCTCATCTTTCTGTCCAAATTTAAAGTGGTAGTTCTTAGGCAGGCAAATTATTTTTAAAATGGTATTGAAATATTAGCTAAAATTAAGAGTTGGTCAATAACTGCCATTTTTTGTAAAACATTAATCAACCTTAGGACTGAATGGCCTATTCACTCTTGTTGAAGACCTTGTGGAAACCTCTAGATTTGTAAAATTCCCTCTGTCTTTCTCATGGTTGGAGTGCAGTCTCTCTGACCTTTACCCCATATCTTTTCATTTTCATAGCATTTGCTGGTCTGGGTTTGTTTAAGGCAGACCCAGCTGCCAAGTGAAAATAATTACCATAATATTATGATACCCCCTTTTCAGCCCCTTTATTTTGAGGGAAGCAGTGGGGATCATGTTATTGATAATACAGTGAATGAGATCCCTATCTTATATACATGGTTCATTAATTGGTGCTGATATAGATTAAGTTGATTCAACAGCTGATGGTTTTTATGTGTGTGTTTATTGATATAGCATGACCTATCAGTTTATTAATTGGACAAACACCTGTTTCACAAGAACCAAAACACAAACAGTGGCTTTGACATAGTATATTCAGTTGATTTCAATATTTTAGGATTAGGGTCAAAGTAAGAAATGATGGGATTTCTCAGTTTTTTAAATTCTGTAAATGTGTAAGACCATATAATTTGTGTGACACTTTCCAATATTTTGGAAATTAAATTCAGAGATCCTTGATACTCTATATTTTAAAACCTCCACAATAAATCCAGGGTCTTGTTATCACCAAAACCAAAATGCCATGGTAACCTGGGGAGAAAGTGACCAAAGCTTGCAACCACTTCTCCCAGCCAATCTCTCTTTAAAACATTTTCATCCAGTAGATTGAAATTATGCAAAATGAAATATTTTGTTGGGAAAACTTGGAAGCCATTGCAATGGAAACAAAAAGGAGGCAGGCCATTTTTTGCAGTTGGGTAAAAAGTTCCCAAAAAATTCAGAATGGTCTCTTTTGCCATAGAACAGCAGTTTCAGTGACATTAGCTGTTATTTGCAAAAGATTATTCCAGTTATGTTCTTCTTTGTGTGAGACTTAAGGTTTCTGTGAGAGTATGGTATTTATGGTATTTTTAACTGTGTGACCTGTTATTGTTGACTCCTGTAAACATTATACAAGTATAAATAGGACTCACCTTAGTTATAGGGACAACACCATTAGTGGCATATTCCCCTCCTTAATACCACTTGATATTAATTCATCTTTGCTTTCCATAAAACCAATAGTATATATTGAAAAATTAAATCTTGCATTCCTGTCTGCTAACTGAGATGTCTGCCATTACTAAAAGATTGAGAAACCAGAGGCTGCCAGGAGCCTGTATCGCTCACCTGACAGAGACTCCTCACTTGTCCTTGCCAGGATGGAATTTTGTACAAAAGACCATACCAGCAGTTTTTGTGGCAATTGTCTCAGTAGTTTCTGACAAAAAGATTTTTGAGTGAATTTCCCATAGGGTCCAATGTTAAACTAAGTTTGGCTGTGGTGGCCTTTTGATTGGCAGGTGGGGATACTGGACACAAATTTTGTAACTGGCTCAGTAGTTTCAGACAAGAAGATTTTCAGGTGACTTTCCCATTAGGTCCTTTTTTCAACAAAGTTCAGCTGTGGCAGCTATCTTGGTTGGTGGACTGGAATGTCCGACACAAATTTGATTGAGGACCATGTAAGTACCATTCCACCAAAGTTTGGTTGCAATTGGCTCAGTAGTTTCAGACAAGCATGACAAGATGACTTTTTAAATATACCATCCCCTTTTTCTATTTTTTGTAACTATGGCCATCTTGGGTGTCTTCGGGATGCCGGACATAATTTTAAAAGGGGACCACCCAAGGACCATTCCACAAAGTTTGGTTCAGATTGAGTGAGAGGTTTCAGAGGAGAAGATTTTTTATAATTGTTGATGGGCAGACAACAGGCAAGGGTGGCAAATTGATAATAAAAGCTGACGTGACATTTTAGGCCAAGTGAGCTAAAAAATGAAATATTCTGATACTATTGAGCTAATTGCAACCAAACTTTGATTTATAATAAACTCTACCATAATTCTCCCAATCACTCCACCTGCCACCTAAGAGGGCCAATCTTTAATTTTAATTTAGGCCCATATGGGAAATTCACATAACAGTTTTCTTGTCAGAAATTATTTGGACAATTGCAACCTACTTTGTCCATAAAAATTTGGCATCCCTGCATGCAAACAAAGATGAATGCCACAGAAGAACTTTTCTCTTCAAAATATTCTTGTGTCTAACCCTTTAAGTCAATTAATTACACCCATTCTGTATGAAAATGGTCCACGGATGGTCCAGCAATCCTTTCTAACAACCAACAATGCTTACCAATCTGGAGTCGCTATTCATTTGAAGTTTCTGGTAGTCTGTGGAATGTGTGTATAATTGTCAGGTTATTATTCTTTTGAAGGGAAGAACAACATTGGTTTTGATATTGATAAATGTCTGCAGTTTCTGTTGAAAACCAGATTCCCTATAAATTGCTCTCATTTATTGCTATTTAATGTATTATTAATAAATATTATATTCTTGCACTCTTTGCACCATAAGATTAAGATAAACATTCCATTGTATGATAAATAGCTTAAGTATTATAAATTCTTGAAATTCTTGAATTTTTGTAGTGGTTCTGCAAGAAAACTAAAATTTCAGGTAAAAGTCTCTGGCAGAGTAAAATTCAGCTGTTTATTATGTTTATAGTGACACAAGGAAGTATTAGTTTGATTTGCTAACATTCAATTAATGTTTGGTTGTACATATCCAACTATTTCACTCAGCTTGCATCAGACTTTGCCTGGGAATATAAAAATAGGAGATGTGGCATGATTGTCCATGAGACAGCCACCCACCAAATGACAGTAGAATTTCAACTTCTACAGGTC
>JARWCS010111849.1:0-15014 GCA_034783895.1 Geukensia demissa | reverse complement strand
TAGAAGTTTAGATTCTACTGTCATTTGGTGGGTGGCTGTCTCATGGACAATCATGCCACATCTCCTATTTTTATATTTCGATGGGGACCAACTGGGCAACCATTCATTATTCGTATGAAGCTGACTTCATACAAAGCCTTCTGCTGAGAAAATAGAAATTTCCGATATATAGATGATGTTCTTTCACTAAATATTTATAAATTTGGTGACTGTGTTGACCGCATTTATCTAATTGAACTTGAAATTAAGGATAGGACAGAAACAAAAATGTCTGCTTCATACCTTGACTTACACCTAAAAATTGGCAGTAAAGGCGGATTAAAAACAAAAATTACGACAAGAGAGATAACTTTGATTTTCCCATCGTAAAATTTCCGTTTATGTCTAGCAACATTCCTATTTAGTGCATATTTCTCAGTTGACACATTATTCCAAGGCTTGTGCTTACTTCCAGAATGTTATTGATAGAAGATTGCTGCTGACAAGTAGGCTACTGAACCTTTACGTTTCTACATCCGTTGTGACTTACATCTATTGTGACTATACACCAGCTTTGTCTTCTGAGTATCACGACGGGTGCCACTAGTGGAGCAGAAGTAGATAACCCTTCCAGGTCACCTGAACTCACCCTAGTTCTTGTACGGTTCTTGTTACTCTAGCTTTAGTTTTCAGTGTAGTGTTCATATTTCGTTCGGCCACGGTCTTGTCAACGATTTCTATCTGCCCCTTTGGTATCTTCGAATTCTTTTTAATATTCACTTTACCAGCAAATTCAATATATAATGCAAATACTTGTATTAATTTCTGTAACATTTTTCTAAGCAGATTAGCTTCTTGATACTAAGGTTCATATGGGTAAGTATAATGCTTGACACATTTTCCTTCTTATAACTACTTTCTGTGTTCCTAAAACTATGTCCTTTACTTGAAATGTACATTTATTTTTATTAAATTTTACTTGCAATTTAAATTGGAGCCATTTTTGACATCAAAAGAGTATACCCTGGTATGATCATGGCATAAGCTTATGGTGCCTGTGTTTTGTTTGTGCTAAAATACATATAAGTACCTCCTTATTGCATTTGCAAAGGGACCTATCAACAACAAATATTTCAAGTGTTTTATTGTAGTGATTCATGACATTACAAACATTTGTAATAAATGGACACAAAAGATTCTGACACTGAAAGTTTGCTTAACTTTCAATTACATTGGTAGAATTGAAATAACTTTTCATCTATTGTCCATTTCAATCGTCATTCCTGAAACCTCTTGTTCAATTAGGACAAAATGGCTCGAATATCTGTCGGATTGTCATTTACAATTTTCTTTAAGAGTGGCAGATAGTGTATTCCAATTGGCTACAACATCTATCACGGTAAACTCTTCATTCAAGAACATGTAATGCTTAATGAAGGAATAATGATATCATATTGAAACTATTGGACAGTTGAGATTGGAATTGCCTGATGTTGACATAAACAGAACATCAGGTCATGGATTTTGATTTTCTTCATGGATTTTCAGTGTATTTCAGGTTAAGGCAGAGACATATATATTGCATGTAATATGTGTGTCTCTGGTTTAGGTTGGAGTTCAAAGATGATATCATCATAAAACTCTGTGCATTGGTAGATTGGTTTGTGCTACAGCATTCTGATGTAGAACAACAACCTTAGGCTATGCTTTTGCATTAAATATTCATTAATTCTTGATATTTCGAACGGGGTGTCCTTTATTACCTTTAGAAGTTATAAAGAGAAACAACATATTGAATTCGAAGATACCAAAGGGGAAGACAGAAATCGTTAAGTCAGAAGACAGACAAGACCATGGCCAACAAAAAGATACGAAATACAAACACACAACACACAACACTACACTGAAAACTAAAGCTGGAGTAACACGATCTCTACAAAAACCAGGGTGAGGTCATGTGCTCCGGAAGGTTAAGCAACTCCTGCTCTACTAGTGGCACTCAGAAGACAAAGCCGTTGCATAGTCAAAATCGATGTTAGTCACAACTGGTATAGAAACAGATGCGTTGTCACGACATTGGGAAGATATCCATTGTCATTTGTTAAATGGACAGTTGGTATCGGTCAACGAAATCATGATGGAGACTGAACCCGGAATGAAGACTTTAATCTTTCCTTGAGAAACCCTTGGTGCAGTATATTTCTTGTCTGCAGCAAACATCTATCAATAAATCCTGGAACGAAACAAAAGCCTTAATGTAGTGTATCAACTGAGAATTATACAATAGGTAGATATAAACGGAAATTTTCCAATGGGAAAATCAAATGCATCTCTCTTGTCGTAATATTTGTTTTTTAGCTGCTCTTACTGTCAATTTCTAGGTGTAAGTCAAGGAATGAAGCACACCTTGTTTTTTCCTATCCTTGATTTCAAGTTCAATTGGATAAATGCGGTCAACATAGTCACCAAATTTGGAATTATTTAGTTCTCCGCAGAAGGCTCTTCATACGAATAATGAATAAATCGGCGGAAAGGAACGGATTTGTAGTCACGACAGTGGGAAGATATTCATTGTCATTTGTGAAATGAATATTTCGTACCGGTCAACCAAATATTGATGGGGACAAAAAAGTTCCGGAGTGATGACTCTAATCATTCCCTGAGGACCCCTGGCTCAGTACTGTCTTGTCAGATACAACCCTCTATAAAAAAAATTCTGATAGGAAGCGCAAGCCCTGGAGTAGCATATCAACTAAGACTATATACACTCCGTAGGCATGTGCGGCTGGAATGTTGCTTGACATAAACGGAAAGTTCACAATGGAAAAATCAAAGTTATATCTCAAGTTTTGTTATTAACCCGCCCTTACTGTCAATTTCTAGATGTAAGTGTAGGTATGAAGCAGACCTTTCTGTTTCTATAGTATCTTTGATTTCAAGCGGTCTACATATTCACCAAATTCAGTGAAAGGACATCATCTATATAGCGAAACGTGAAACCAAGTGATTGAACCAACTTTTCCTCTTTTCTCTCCAGAAGGCTCTGTGGGCAGTTGTGAGTTAAAACGATCTTGTGTGACCAAAACTTTCTATTCATAACTACAATTATAGATTACATCCATGAAAACAAAATAAGAATATAAAGTATTTAATGACGAAAACCGTTTTTCCATAAGTTTTAAAGAAAAATTTGTGTTTGTGTTAGGCGTGATATTTTAATTCGTAAGGGAACGACCATTTAACTTTAAGACCGGGCGGGGGTATGGTCTTTTTCAAACAGATTTTTAAAATTTTTTTTCTCAGCGATTTCTCGCAATTTTTTTCTTCAAAATTTAACATTTCGCTGTATGAGGGAAAATGGCTTCAGAATATATCTTTTATTACCTGTCTGTCCAGAAAATTTCTTTTCATAAAATTTGGGATCAGAATTTTTATGTGAAAAACCATACCCACCCACCCTCACCCACTTTCCAAAAATGTAAATGGTCATTCCCTTTTGATGCATAATTTTACGGCATAACATTGCACTGTTTGCTAATATTATATTTCTTTCCGTTTTAATAATTGTAAAAAAAAATATGAGCGAATTATAATTAATTGAATATAGAGACATAACCTCTGGTACATTTATTCTTATTGCCCGTATAAACAATACGGACAAAGTTTTCAACAATTCCAACAGTATTCATGGTATTTGGTACTGTGATTATATTTTGTAACCACTGTGAAGGGAGCTAAACTTTGCCTGATTACACTTTTTGTGAAATTTAAAGAAAAATATTATCTTGTAATTGGTATTAAATTTTCGCTGCAATTTATTATTACAGCATTACATCTTTAGAATGAATGTAGGTTTACTCTGAAGTTTTATAATTTCTACAGGAAAATGTCTTCGTAAAGTATAAAACAATTGATGCATTTTGTGTATTTACATATGCAGTCGAAACGAAGTTTTGCGGGACGTTACTCTTTGTTTAGATATATTACTCACTCAAATAATTTGCGAATAGTGCTCTGCACATTTCAGATCAAAGGCCCGAATTTCTTAACATGGAATAAACATTTGGTCTATTGATCTATTGAAGGTCAGTTTCTTCATCTTCATTCTTTTAACCAAAGTTTAATATTTAAATCTTAATATTTCCACCTGGAGTAATGCATTTGTGTTTATAGGAATGATTGATCTCTGCATGAAACTTAAAATAAAGTAAAAAATAATGTTTAAACAGTTAAAATAAATAAAAGTAAAATATTTTAGGTGAAATAATTCACCAGTCATGTGTGACATTGCTAACAAGATTTCTAATCATCAAATGTCATTATCAAAGTGATCCATCAAAATCATCATCATCAATATATACATGACATACTTTCAACAAATCATCCATAAGCAAGACAATCAAACTGTCACCAGACAGTGAACAATACCATTATTATCATTTTCAAGAATGCCCAAGAACAAAGAAATTTCCCTCAAAATGAAACATGACTAAACCAACCAATCATACATGTACCTGGGTAATTACTAATTAACATAATAATAATTCATTAAGACAAATTAAATCAAAGCACTGTAGAACTGTCCACTGCTGAAATCAAATCAAATTAGGTAAGTATCAATATTCGGCCATGGAAATATTCTGCAATAAAAATATAAATTTCATTTATTAGTTGAACACTTAATAAACATATTTAAAACCCCTAGGCTACATTATTAGACACTTAGACGAAAGAAGAGATGCCAAATCCTATGCCTTCACCACCATAGACAAAGCCAACGGATAAGCCAACAAAAATATGTTGTTTTTTCAGGAGGCGACAATAAGAAACAAACACCATGTAACTTATGGAGATACGAAGCTTAAGGAGAGCAAAGGGATCAGCAGCTCGTATGGTTATGTATGGTTATGTATCAGGGAAAAGATACACCACTAGACCAAATTTTGGAAACCATTGACAGCATGTATGGAAATGAGGATAATAAAGAACAACTACTAGCCGAGTTTTACACTGCACGACAAGCCCAAGATGAAGATGTTACATCTTGAAGTAGCATTCCAGAAGATATCATTGGCAAATGACCCGAGAAAGGAGTTGTAAAGTACTCGGATATCAAGATACCTCACGGGTATGCTTTAGACTGGACTTCGGCAAGAATTTAAGGATATCAGTGATCATAAATATGATTCCGTCAAGGATTTCAACAAATTAAGGATTGTTCTAAGATAGATCGAAAAGGACCACATTCCAAAGAAGACCGACAAGTCTACAAAACCTAACACTGCCAAATCTATTGCCACAACAGAAGAGAGTACCGATTTTGATGAGCTAAAAGGGATAGTTCAGCACTTAACACATGCAGAGACTGAATTGGAAGAACAGTATCAGGCATCATCCCAATTCAACAGAGGTCAGAAAGTCGAGGTAATGGAAGGCGATGGAATAAAAGACCAACCCATTCACAACAACCAATATCGACAACAGACAGCCGCAGCAACCACAACAGTCCAATACACAGAAGCAAATCCAGTGTAGAATACCCATGCGAGAGACCAAAAGCGCACAGCTCAAAGAGACAAGACAAATTTGAAACAAACCAAAAGACAAAATGTAATAAAAAAGAACAAAAGCTCCTTTACAAAACAGGAGTGGAATCAGGTGGTCATGAAGGGTAATCATTCCTTGTCTTGAGCGCAACACCCGTCGTGGTTTCCTTAATGTCAAAATCGGTGTCAAATCAGGAGTGTCACTTTGTGTCAAATCCGGAAGGAATCCACGAACTCCCATATGGTTCAACCAATTCGTGATGGCGACCATAAAATTTTAGGAGGGATGACTTCAACCTTGATTGGATGTATCCTTGTAGTAATTTATGCGACAACAGCAATGCTCTCTTAAAAAAATCCTGATACTTGGAACAGGCACGAGAGTATCGAATCAACTGTGAAACATAAACCCCGTAGGCAGGGGAAGCAGGAATATTGCCACATAAATATGGGAAGTTTACAATAGGAAAGTTGAAGTCATCCCGTTTGTCGTAAATCTTAGAAACAAGTTTTCCCTCTTGGTCAATTTCGAGGAATAAATCTAGGTATGAAGCAAATTTTTTTGAGTCTGTGGTCTCCATAATTTCAAGTTCGCTGGGATATATTTGGTCGAGATGTTACTGGGGTATATCCGATTTTATGAGGATAGTTTACTAAATGTTTAGCTTTCTTGTAGTGTTTCAAAAGCTATTGCTTTTCTTTTGTTCACTTTTTGGAAAGTGTGGGGACCTTTGATTATTTATGTACAAAGACTAAGTACTAAAGAAATTATACGAAACTAGACTGAGGAATTCGAAGATACCAAAGGGGCAGACAGAAAATCGTTAAGTCGGAAGACAGACAAGACCATGGTCAACAAAGATTTATAAAAATTATATTTGTAAACTTTATTAAGCAAATTACGACCAAGCCATGATGCAAATACCAATTTGTTGTTATTTTTCTGGTATAACAGAGATAAATAAAGCTCTCCTTATTTGTGTAGAATTATTAAAAATATTTGGTAATTGTACTTTTGTAAAATCAAACGTACATTTGATTATGGAGTATTCTCCTTGTATAGTGAATCTTTGACGCATGTTAAAATTCAAAATACACATTGAAACCATCAGATAACCTATTTTTAATTGAAAAATATATATAGTTTTAAAGCTTGTCTGCAAATGTAGAAAATTGATAACAGACGGGATATTACATCAAAACTTTTTTACATTGTAAAAAAGGCTGGTCAATATAAACACAACCCATCAGGACTTAGAAATAGCTTGAATAAACTTATAAAATCTTTATAAAACAATTATAAATGTTAGAATATTTTGTTCTTTGGATTCAAAATTAACTCTTTTATTTACATAAAAATTATATTTTGGTCATTGTCTTGCATGCTTTAGTTACTTTTTATCTTATCCTTTGCATAACAGCTATTGATATTTTACACTAAATCCAGGTTGGCTTCACGTCTTTTAGATAAGCAAGTCTTTAACACTTTAATCTAATGCTGTAATTGTTTTTAAGTTTTGTTCTTAAGCGTTTTTAAACAACGGTCTCAAGTAAGGTTGAAGGTTGAACGCTCACAAACATGTTTAACTACGCCACATTCTTTATGTGTCTGTCCCAAGCCAAGCCAGGAACTTGTAGTCTAGTTTGCTTTTATGTTTTACTATAACATGTTTTATATTGTATTTTGAATTTGCCGATTACTTATAAAATTTGAATATCATCACAATTTATTATTTGGGCCTTACAATTTGTCAAATGTTGAAAGCCTTAAGGTAACGGATAGATGTTTATACTTTATACTTGTTTGATGACTATCGCCTAGACAATTATATCACATTACCTATTTTTATACTGTATATGTAACACGTTTTAAAATTACGGATATGTTCGTTCGGTTACAATATTGACTTGGAAAATATAATAGTGTAGACATGAATTTCGAAGCTGAGTCAGAAGGATTTTATCCTTTCCGACTTGCTAGCGAAGATTCCCGGCCAAGCTTGTAATATTGTTTTCAAAAATTTTGACAATTAAAATACAAAATTACCCATGTTAAATAAATATGGAAAATTTAGGTATGCTATATCTACATTTCAAGGAGTAACCTCTTAAGAGACCGGTATAATTACGAATAACGCCTTGTTGTAATTTTTCTAGTCGATTTAAAAAAAAAATTTCACACTGAACTCTTTTTGATTATTTATCAGTGTATCTAAACTAGTTATGGACCTGTTACCGGTAATACAAAATTAGCTGACATCTTCTCGGATTGACGTTAACCCGGATTTGAGATTTAGGATTCCACGACGGGTATTGTGCGCAGGACAGGGGATGCTTACCCTTACGGAGCACCTGATCCCACTCCTGTTTTGTAAAGGAGTTCGTGGATTCCAAGCTTTTGTTCCTTTTGTTTACGTTTTATCTTTTAGTTTTTTTTAAATTTGTCTTATCTCTTTGGACTATGCATTTTTGATCTCTCGCATGGGTATTCTACACTGGACTTATTCTTGCCTAATCTTTTATAGGGAAAAAAATGAGCCTACAAATGGAAAAAGTAAAAAATGTTTTCGGGCATTGTCATCAATTAATAAAATTGTCTGTAATCCTCACTTCGTGGAATGCCTTTTTCAAAAGTAAAAGGTGTTATTATTTTATATTCCATGTAGAATGTCCATAGAGTAACATATAACTTAAAATGTAATTGCAAAATTTCTTTCTCATCTCAATGCAACAATTTATACAAGTAAATGGTTGATACCATTCCATTTTTAAAAATTTAGTATTTTAGAAGACAAAAAAATACAATGGGAAATTTCCCACCTAAAACAGTTTTTATGTGCCTGAAAAGTATCTGGTGAGGGCAGTACTTTAATTTTATATATTTTGTTGGACGACGCACTGGGTTCTACTTATTGACAAAAAAGAATAAAATATTCCTATGATAAAGGTTTGAAATTTCCAAAAAGCCATTCTATGGAGTAAGGTTTAAAGGCAGTAACCATATTCCCTAAGGTAATCTAACTAAAGAATAATGGTAGGTGGACCGGTATGATAAATTTGGTTACCCATTGTTTATGAATTTGAACCATTTATTTGTTTTCGAAATTAAATGCTGATAAAGAAGTAGCTATAGTTTGGTCTGAGTCAAATAATTGCAAATTTAAGTCCTTCTGTTTTTATAAAACTGAAAATCTTTGTTTAGGCATGGGAACCCATATGAATTCAATTTTTCAAAATTATAAATTAGAAATGTGAAGCTACACTTCATTAAAAAATCTCTACAAGGATTCCAATAAACGTTAAGGAGAAGTTTTGGATTAATTAGTCCAGTGTAGAATACCCATGTGAGAGATCAAAAGTGCATAGTCCAGAGATACAAGACAAAGTATTATTCAGGCGTAATATGCAAAACGAACGATAGTTATTCCTATGTGCCTATAGCCTATACAGGTATCAGAACAAATTTTGATGATTTTGTTTAACACAGAAATACTGCAGAATATGCAGGTAATGCTGGAATACTGCTACACATAAAATAAAAATTTCATTATAAAATGAAATCAGAGTCGCCTCTCTTGTTGTAAAACTTCGTTTTCAGACCACCTGCAATCATTACTGTCAATTTCTAGAGGACAGTAAAAGCATTAAGCAAACTTATAGTACCTGCAGTGACATTTCAAATTCGGTGGAAACCAATCTACAGTGTATATTGCGATATGACCTCTGAAATAAAAAATAAAATGGCAAAAAAGAAAACATAATACGACTACCAACAGTTTGTTATAACGCACGTCCACGGAACATGTCAATAGATTAAGCAAACATCTTGCATATATCAGTTTAAGAGAAATTTTTATTGGAATTATTTATTATAAGTGAATATTAAAGAATGAGGGTTCGTTTTATACACGTCTTTATTTTGTCTTGTATTTCTTTCAGCCATCATTATAATAAATCGAACCTATGATATTTTCATTTTTATAAAGTATTTTATTCTTAGCATATTCCTTCCAAAACTTTTATATCGTCAATCGCCACTGGTCCAGCATCATATCTCACGTGTGCCTCTAAAATAACGTAAAACCAAAAAGGTTTGTTCAAAGTTGTATTGAAAAGTTTCCATCCGTTGCTATCGTCTCCATTGATGAGTTTAGTACTCTTTATTGAATCTGTCAGATCCTACAAAAATAATATTCTGAAAATCATATATCCATCTTGCGTATAAACAACGTTTCGTTGCTAAAGTAATCACATTGCTCAAGGTTTTTGTGTCAGTATCTAAAGAACATTTAACCATGTCACTTTTATCAAGCCAGGGAGATGTATCAATTATTAAAATAACGGATATGAAATAAATGCTGAGAATACAGCAACCAATTCCCCAATTATTTTTTTTACATATTTATTCAATTCCTACAGTGGCTTCTTACATTTTTGCGTATTTAGGACAGTCGTCGTATTTTTGACTGAATTGCAAATCGTCGGTTAAATTTTCTTGATAACAACTGAAACTGTCAGTGCACCAACTAAGTTAATAAACTAGAACTGCAAAATTAACTGATGAATTCAAACATTCAAACATGTTCTACTGTAAAAGGTTTGTAATTAGGTTTGCAAGTTATTCATTCGCGGATAAGAAGATATCTACGGACCATGCAAAATTCATTTCTAAAAGGCTAAAACAAATATCAGTAGCACAAAAGCAAGAACCCCACATACATTTGGTCTGATAATAATCCATTGGACTCAAGCGCCTTGAAGAGCCGGTAGTATTGCTCCACAAGTGAAAGCCGTAATGTCACTTGTTTAAAAAAACTTAATGAAACGTTATATCAAACCCGATGACAGAAATTGACTATGATTAGGCATCAAGCAAATTGCAGATTGGTTGATATCTTGGCTATCCCTAAGCAAATCACCGGTAAAAACGTCAGGCACATAATAAAGTCCAAAACTTAAAGCAAATATACGTGTTCATTTAAATCTATGTGTTTTCTAAGAGCATATTGCTTTAATTAAATAGATCATTACCATAATAATTATTTTGAGTTGGTCTGGGTTGGACATGGCGTACCATAAACCGAAGCAATATTCATGGTGTGGTCTAAATAAAGGTGAAAGTAATGTTGCATGTCCATATCTTGTCGTCCAAACCATCTTTGTGTATAAAAACTCCCCGTGTCCTGCAATCAAATCATATGTTATTAATCACTGATTCGGCGCAATGAAAATAAACAGAAAATATCTTAGTTTCTGTTTGCTGTTATATTAATTCTAAGTAAAACTTGTATATAATAATTAACTGTAAACAAACAACATAAACTTGTAATTAAATGTCTGTAGCACATTGGAAACTGTTGCGCTAAAAGAACTTCAAACGGTAACATATTTGTATAATTTATTTTTTATAACAGGCGCGATAATTATTGTTATCATTTTATTAATTTTAGATTATCTATTTTTCCTGGCATAATACCTACTATACCCAAAACATCAATTTATATTTGGGAACTTTACGTTTTCTCTAGTTTGTTATTCACAGAGTGGTTTGAACGATTTTCATTAATTGTGTATTTTTAAAGGTATATATATAAATAAATTTATGTTTAGTTTGAATATAAAATATCTTTTTAATGCAGTATTCAAATAAAAAAAAGAATTCAAAAAATGAATATATTGAAATTGCAGTGACGTTTGTTGCACTTACAGGAAACCTCCCACAGGATAGAAATTACTGTTTTATAATTACACCGTAGCCTTATTTCTCAAAGCCGATGAAAGATATGGTTCATGGGCAATGGTTTTTGTGCTTTTTCATGAAAAATACATTCAAAGGAAATACATAAAATCGGATAAAAGGTAGATAAATTGCATTGAATAGCTAAAAATAAGAGAGGCACTTCACTATATCCCGCAAATTATACAGGTGTCTGTACGTCACATGTGAGATTATCAAATAAATTGGTTCACTGAAATGGTCATTGTTTCAAAAAGCAGTTCAGACTCATTAACAAAATCATCAAAGAGATTTCTAAACCAATTTTCAATCTTTCAGAATGGTCGAGCTTCCATTGAACTATGTAGTTACCAGTTGTGTGATCTTGTGTCTCTGTGTTCAAATAGTTGGTCGTCTGTAAAATTACTTCATTACTGTGAGTGTATCGAGACCAGGAACATGTTGTACCAGCGTCAAACGTACAGTCATATATAGTCTGTCCTGAAAGTACAACACATTTATTGAAAAGAAGCAAAATTTGTTTCCTTTATACTTCATGATACTCGAAATATTTGTATTGTGGTTTTCTGTTCGTAAATCTTAATTTCTGTATGTTACTTTCGTTAAATCGTTTGATGTAAATTATTAAGCAGAAAGTTAATACTGATTCCAAAGACTTCAGTCAAACACACTGGCATCAAATTAAGGAGGTTCGGGTGTCTAAATAAAAATCGATAGAATTTTTTCATACTTTAACAAAAGATAACCTATATTGTGCTGTTCAAAAAATTATAATAAAATGGCTATGTCACCGAACTTGTTTTCAAGCAATGGCTTGTGCTTAATTTTCGATTTTCGGTTGATTATATAAGGAAAAACTACATTTTTCTCAATAAAGAGTACATAAAACAATAGAGTTCTAAAATAAAATAGGAAAAGACAGCTTTTTTCACATCTTATCAGAAAATAAAAAGAAAAATTAGGATCACCGATCTCGTTTTTTGCTACATTTATAAATCTATAATTCTATAGTGCATTTCTTTATAAAGTGAAGTCATTGGAGTTACCTCCCCTGTTAATGTTTAATTCCTTAAATTTTAAAAAAGCTCTTTATCCTCTGTAATTGCGTAAAAAGTGAATATGTCATTAGATAAAAATTACAATATGTATATTCAGTTTTAATTTCATACAAGTATTTCCATTCTAAAATTAATACTTGCAATTATAGAAAAAGACAATACCACAAGTTTGCGATCCAATATGGCGTAAGACACCCGAACCTCCTTAAGCAAATTTAAGTTTTAACTGAGTTAACCATCCGACTGAGAGCATTTATTTGCTGTGCAGGATGTTAATAACTTTCAACCTCCAAACTGATAAAACGAAATGCGCCAGTCATGGCAGTTTTTTAAAGCTAAAGACATACAGGTCTAAGATAAGAAGCAAAATACCAGAATAGATGGTCCCGTTGACAAATTTTCATATAGAATTAAACATATATGTCACAAGTGCGTGACCAAAACATTTGCTGCTATTGTTTAAACAATTATTATAATTAAAAGGAAGTTAAACATGTGACTTCTTTTTCAGCTACAAAACTTTATGAAAAATAAAACAGAAGCTACCATTGTTTGGAATAGCACTGCGTTAGTTTGCCATTCGTCTGGGTGTGATGTGACACTTAAAATGATCAGACAACAACCAAACATGTTTAATGTACGTATTATGGGAGATTTTTATGATAGCATAGTACTTTTAACTAAAAGATTATTTAATGATATCTTATAACCTCTTTGTACATTGTACTGGCTGTGTCGCCTGCGTCTCAAAGAGCAACATAAAGAGATGACTGTCGTTCTTCTTGTGCCGTCTTGTAGAACCATGCATGTTAGCTGCCTCATATTTGGCACAGAGCTTCAGAATGGAGAACTGTATCGTGTAGTAAAGTTTCAAGTCTGTCGCATGACCACTCCCTGTTTGCCGGAACTAAAACATTTTGCTTAAATTTCTTATCACTTTTGTCTCAACAAGTTTTAGAATGGATAACTGTATACTGTAAGACAGTTTAAAGTTGGTCGAATGTCCGCTTCATTTCTTGATGTTGGGAAATTTCTGCCACCTTGTTCTCAGAAGCCGCGCAAATTAGCTTTCTGATAGTTTAAACAGAGCTTAAGTATGAAGAACTGTATTCTATAAGAAAGTTTCGAATCTGTCAAATTTCAATTTTCTATTTGTGGTAATCCGGCATTTTATGATAATTTCATGCTCTCACATATTTCTCAGGAATCACACAGGTTAGCTTCCTGTTATTGGCAGAGATTCTTAACAAGGAGACTAGTATCTTATAAAAACAGTTTTGCATCCCTTGCAATGTCAAATTCCTGTTTGCCAATATTCATAAACATGTCGGGAGCAAGCGACACATGTCTTCCGAAGAAGACCCGATACTAAGTTTACTTAAAAAGACTATTGTTGATTTTAGCTGAAATATAACCCGAGGCCGCGCAACCGTAGAAACAGTGATATGGAAAGAGATCACTGCACAAAGCGTTTGATTTCCTTTTCTATCTGTATTATAGGACGGTCCATTTCTTGAGTTTAGGTTGTAGCTTGGAATAACAATAACTAATTAATTAATATTCCACCCTTTTTGAGACCTCTAAAATTGAAAATTTCCTCTTTTTCTCGTCGATGGTAGTGCTGTCTCTTTGACATTTACCCCATATCTTTTCACTTTCAGGCAACACGAATAAAACAACTTGCGCTATTCATAATCTAGTTGTATAAATCTAAATATGGTGCGTTCTTAGCAACGGACAATGTCTTAATAAGTGAATATACTATTTATGCACAAAGCCTAATGTAAAATACACAAATCAAGGGTTATACTAATCCCAGAAATTGCAAATCTGTTATTTACAATATTTTCATTAGTGTTTTAAGGTACCATAAGATATTTTAACTCGAACCATTTTTTTGTTTTAGTCAACTGTCTTCTTGGAACCATTTAGTTATGACATAAACGAAAAAGTAAATAACGGAATGCCAGCATTTATGTACGGAACAGAACTTTCTGAAAAGGGAATAGTTCGATGTATCTATCCAGGATATGATTATAACAAGTTCTATGACATCTGGGGATGCCCAAAACTTGTTTGGAATGTAGCAGTAAGTATTGTACCATAAAATAAGGACGCGCTCTACTCACAACGCACATGATGAGGTTTGTCAGTTACATGCTCAAGTTTGTGCTTATCTCTGGGTATAAGACCACCTTGATATGGGTGAAATATTGTTGTGCATAATTTGATAAACCACAATCAAACAAACAAACTTATATCGTTTTTTATTATATTTTCAAAATCAGAAAAACGGGTTTGGATGGAAAAATGACATAGTTATTGCATTAACTATACCTCGGTCTGTCGCAAAATAATATATAGAAGCTGTGGATGAAATTCCCATGACAACGGCATACATTACTGTGTCATTGTCACTATGACAAGCAAAAGCATCAGTACTTATGAAGTTTAGGCGTAAACAATTATTTTTAAAGATAAGTTTATGCAGAATTCACAAACTTTTACGCGCTGTAAATGCCGTCGATTATTATCTCAGTGATGTTAAACTTTGTAGAATTTCGGACACTGCGATATGTTAGACCCAGTTCCTTGGACAGGTAAGTAGAATACAATACATTGGTGGCATTTAACGGTTTTTAAATTCTAACCAATGGAACCACAATGTAAACTAAATAACAGACTGTAACTACA
>JARWCS010111739.1:4368-15015 GCA_034783895.1 Geukensia demissa | reverse complement strand
CCAGAGTCCATACCATAACGGAAGCTGTAAAAGGCCCCGAAATACAAATTGTGAAACTATATATAAAACACAACAATCGACCTAATCTAAAGCAAATAAGCGGTTATCAATGAAATTTTGTCTACTCAAACTCAACACAAAGCATAATTAACAACTATCGCGAGATTTGAGACATGAATGAGATTCGTCTCTCTGGATTATTGCGTGACAGATACAAGACAAAGTTCTTTGGTCTTGTTAATAGGTTCAGCTATCCAGTTTTAGGTAAGATTGTTAAGAAAGTGTCTGCTACAGAAATATTCGGAAACTAGTTATAAATACGTTTTATGGGCACCTTGCCAGAAAGTCAGACAGACAGCAAAACGTATACTTTAAAACAGACGATAGTCATTTCAAGCAGAAAGTTTCTTTGCATCCTAATAGTAAATATTGTTTTAAAATGTTTGATTAAAATATGTTGAGAGTTTTGAAATTTAAACAAATTCTTTCAAATTAAGAGTATTAGGGAACTTTAAAAATTAGACCCCAATAAATGCAGATAATTCATTAATTGATATTTTCAGACATTACCAGCCTTGTTACACATGATTATTTCATTAATAAAAATATATAAATATATGTGTTAATTATGATGGTATATTATGTTAAGACATAGGTTCTTTGCAGATAACTGTATAATTAACTGTCTACACGTGTGTGTATACTACATATTGTGATTCATAAGAGAACCACGTGCAGTTTCCTCTAAGCTACCGGGGGACTGGTTCCTTTGCTATCAATTCAATATTTTTAGGACTTTTAAACCTAACTTTCAAGGTAAGATCATTTTGACATATGTTTTATATTCGCGGTAATTTTTACGAAATTTTTTGGTCTTATTCAAGTAAAAGTACTCATTCCTTAGACCTAGACTATCATGTTACTAAGTTCCCACTCGATTGAAAATGTGTTCATTTATTATATTGTTTATTTCATTTCTCTTTACATTAGTCAATGTCTGTCAAATATTTTATTGTGTTTTAAGGTTATAGTTCTACACCATGCAGCTACCCCAATAACTTATCCTCACGTTCCGTAAGAGATTGTAGCATGCACAGTCCACTCCGTGTCAAAATACAGAATGCAATAAACAAAGCTCTACAGCTTGAACAGACAGATGTACTTTTTGTTGGTGGCAGAAGACGGAATAGGAAACGACGCAAACATGGTAAACTTGATATATAATTTCTTATGCCTGATATATAATTTCTTACGCCTTATATGCACTTTTCATATGACAGTTGAGTCTATGACATTAGAAATATTTGCGAGACAGCCATCCAAACATTATATAATGTTATAGGCTTTCAGTAAGTGTTCGGTTTACTTTTCATTGGAAGACACGTGTTACTTTGCTGTTATTATTTAACCAATATTATTTCATGCTGATGAATGTAAATAAAAGGACAACAGGGGGGTTGAACACCACGACACTATTCACCATCAACAAACACACAATGTACAACATGTTGGCTTAATAACAAGAACATGTACAGAATGTGATGAATTAATCTAGTTACACCCCCTTATCTATAAAAAACACATGTCAACCAGGGCATTACAACTACCAACATGATGACCACTGATTTCATAAAAGTTTGGGACGCTGCTTCATTTGGAAAACACGCGTGGTCTTTTAGTATGTCATTAGAAATTTGCAAAAACGAAGCAAAATTTTAGATTCGACTACAACGAATACCTAGAACGACCTCTCAAGTTATATAATCTGATCATTTCTCTATATATATGTTATAGTCATCTCACAAAACACCAATATATTAACAAAATTTCAGAGATAATTTGGCACGCCTTATGCCAGGAATATTATTAATAAATCAACTATCAATATAGTGATTGGCATCCTACTGCTTGTTACAAGAGAAAACTCGTCAGCTTGTGTAACAATGAAAATATCTGGGAGAAAAATATGCAGATATACGCACCCTCTTTGATAAGCTGCCAGAATAAATCATTGGCATATAGATCTACTTACAGACTTCATGTATAGTGATAACCACGTGCTTCACGTCTAAAATATGGAATAAGGCGTGGAAGTCAATGAGATATAGTAACATAAAAAAGTTATTTTCTTAAGGCATAGTTAAGGTTTCAAAAATCATTAATTAGATATCCAGATATAAATTCGACGTCGAATTGAACATGTTAAGTTTTCATTTTCTTTCTAACAAACATTTTTGTCAAACTCTTCTACAATATTTTGACGTGTAATCAAACGATTCAAAGCCGAACAGAAGATAATATGGTTTGGTTTATCCGACCATAGCAAACAATTAATGGGTGTCTATAACTATATATCAATCCCCAAATTACAGTTACATTCAAGAAGAGATGAAGATCGAATTCCGTTATTTGGTATACATGTAACCCTTTTATTGCAAATGCGGTATCGATGCATTCACGTTTGCAACAATATCACATTGTATTAGACATGTATATTAGAACAAAAGATAACTTAAATAATAATTCTAAATTTCTTAACACATCAGGCACATAACACAAGTATTTTGACATCATGCCGAATGACTTTTACGCCGAGGATAACACAAATATTGTTCATTTTTAAATCCTGCAGAAACAACATCTTTTCTGATATACTAACGATTTTAGTGATCAAATTTAATTACTTTGTTTATCAAAATGGTGTGTTTACGTCAATCTAAAACAATCTTTTCGTCGCTTTAAATACCTCCTGGCACGAACGCAAAAGCTAATATTATGTAACAGGTTGCCTCTGCATTTTCAAATATACAAAAAAGTGGCGATAAATTTTACAAATGATTTATTTAGCTGTTGCGTTTTCCCTTTTTTCTTTCATTAGAAGGATATAAGGTAATATTTTTATCTTCCTGACTTCAGTTTCACTTTGAACAAAGTGAGATTGATACTTACCTTCATTCATAGAGTTTATTCTTGAATACTGAAGAACCAGCCATTACATGTACGTTAATTTATTTTATTTTGATTAATGAAACAGAAGACCGGATGACTTAAAGGTCTCCTGTATAATTCTACCAGAAGACACATTTTTCCCCACGTATTGAAGAGCAAAGGTTCATGAATCAGTTGAAAATTGATGAAAAATCATCTTGTTAACACTTTAATTTTGTTTTTGTACGCCTTTTTTCGAAAATTTGTTATTAGAATGAAATGGTCAAAAGCAAGTTAACTTTTGATTGCGATCATATAGATCTCGTTTTATTTACAGGGAAAGACAAGAAGAAATCAAAGAAATACGAAGGGAAAGAAACGCCTGTTCTGAAAGCAAAAGCTTATACTGGTAAATAGTCCTTGATGCAAATTATACATAAGACTGATCTATAAAGCCTGGACCTGGTCTAAATACTGGCAAGATTTTACTTCCTTTAAAATTGATTTGACATCACATTTTGGACTGGTACTGTCTGTGTTGTCTTTATTTGATTTGCACGCTAAACTGACTGCAGGGTTTAAATTTTAACCTTTGAACATGTACTACTTTCAATATATTTAAGTAAAGAATAAATATTGACTTCCACTCCATACTGGTTATTATACTTTCCGATCACCATCAGTATTTTGTTTATTTTAGGCAACAATGGAAAGTACATCGCTCTGCTTGCCGACGACGATATCTCCTTGTCACCAAGTATGGTTGACGATTTGTTGGATGGGACATCAATAGACTGTATCCGTGTAAACCAAGAGGCTGAAGACAATGAAAAATATGGAGAAACAGTAAGAACAGTATAATGTTTATGTTTCAACGTTAAAGCATCACACATTATAAGGCAACAGTCTTTGTTAAATTGATTCTGATTGGATGACGTCGAAATTTTCATGGCAGCAAGTCTACATTTGATGCCATCGGGGAAACTGCTCAAGCCAAGATGTTTATCCTATGCTTAAAATGTTCATGTTGCCCTTAAATTTATTCATTTGCATAAGAATGAAATTAACAGTATTGTATTTGATGGTATCAATTTGACTTAAATTCGCAAATATCCGCGTAGCCATCAAACTTAATTAGCGATTATCAAATCGGCAATTGATGCCGAAAAATCTTCGAATATATTACTGTTAACTCCAAAATGCATAGAGGTCAGTTACAAGCCACTGTGGCATAACTAACTTTAGAAATATTGCTTTTAGTTGGTCCTGGTCCATCCCCCAGGTAACTCTTTTTAATTATCATATACAAGAAATGTCCATGACAGCCACGAAACGAAATGAAGATACCGTGTAAAGGGCCTCTCTTTCACAGATGCTTCTTCAATCCTGTCAAGTTAATTTACTTCACATGTTTCATACGAAAAGTCTTAACTTTTAAATCAACCAATCAGAAACCAGAATTGCCTGAAGCAGCCATTTTAATAGTCCGGTCAGACGAAACGAGGACGATCCATATATATGCTTCTTGTAAAGTTTGATTATATTTGGCCTAGTGGCTCCAGAGGGTAAGATGAAAATGTAAAAGTTTATGAACGGACGCCAAGCGATAACAAAAACTCGCATGGCCTTTGGCCAGGACGTATATCTTTGTTGATAAGTTGTGAAATGGGAAAATCTATAAATCATGGGAACTGATTTTTGTGTATTTAAAATTTTGTTCTTATCGAATAGTGTGTATCCTTCCGAAAACTGGTATAAACGACATAAAATTCAACATAAAACAATCGTATCTTCTTAATTTCAATTTTCAGAGATCTGTCTATGACGATAATGACTTAGATGAATTAGACTACGAAGTGCCTGAAAACGACAATATAGAAACCAGTCTAAAAGATGAACTTGAGAACGCACAAAATTTCGTTTTGACCAATGACGAAGAAAGACACAACAGTTGTGACACGGGATATAACTCAGAAGAGGAAAACAAATCCAGCATCACTTCAGATAATCTGGCAGAAGAAACCTCCAGTGACGACGAAACAAAAAGCTTAGACCATGCCGAGGTTGATTCGATCAATGAAGCCAACACTAACAGCACCGAAGACGATGACGTTTTCTTCTATGGTACAGAAGAAACTGTCATCGACGACGACTTTTCGGAAATTGCACACGGCATGGATGACATATCCATCGTCAAAGGTAATAAGGAAGTCTCTGCGCACATAGAGAACCAACTAGAACATCGCTGTATTGAAGATGACGAGAAACCAACAAAGCAGACAAGAATAAACATAGAACTTCAGAAGGAACAGCTCCAAAATGCCGAAACCATTCAAGTGAAAGAAAAGTTTCCTGGTCAGTTTACAGAACAACCAAGGATAACAGCCAACTTTGATTATGACGAGGAGGTAAAATTTTGTCTTTTATGAGCATATTGTTTTACTGCGTAAAAACTGTTGTACAAAGCAGGATTTATTCATCATTTACTAATATGCTCTCGTCCTGCATGAAATATTTCCTGTTGAACGTTGAGCAACATTCAATCAATCAAACGTCTTTTGACTTTGAAAAATTAAGCCTTATTGTTTAAAACAATAGAAAGTCCACTAAGAGGAGTTTTTATCAGTCAGCATTGATTTGTTCGACACCTTTTTATAATAATACTCCAACTACTCTAAAACTAGATTATCAGTGTTTTCCTATATTGACAAATGAACTGTAATATTCAATATTGAACATTAGCACACTACGTATTGTTTATCTGCAATCAAAAGCTGAAACCAACAATAATTACAACTCATAAAAACAGCATCACATTGTTCGGGAATTTTAATAAAGCAACAAAGAATTAAATTGCATCTTTAATTTTTATGCTCAACACCAGTGATTCATTTCATGTTCACCCATCAATGTGGAAAAATAAGAGGATAAGAGTTCATTTTCACCACAGAAGAGGGAGTCTGCCATAAACTTCCACATATAAATTATGGTAAAATCACACCAGTAAGATCTCTAGAGGATTTAACACATGCCCATTCATACATAAGACTAGTACAGTTTAAAGTTATTTTCCCAACAGTAGAGGTGGTCTGCAACAGATTGAAACAATGACAAGAAAGTTAAATTGCACTGAAAATTCATTCAACTCGGTTCCACCTTAATCTCCTGAAATGAAATGGGCTTTTACAAAATCATTTCTAGGTTCATATACTGTCTTCAAGATTGTTTTTCACTCTGTTTAACTTTTACTTAAAATTTCAGACCCATTTACTTCCTTATGTATAGTATTGTTTTTTTGTTTGAGTTGGTATAGTTTGGACAGACATGATGAACTTATGCAGTCCCTCAGTATAATCTATCTGGATTGTTTTGGTTTTTTATGTTTTGAATTGAATAGTATTTCAAACCAAGGTTTTACATTTAAAGGAGGAGGAAGAAATCTATACAAAACAGCCCAAGTCCTGGTTCAAGAGAAAAGAAGAAGAAGAAGAATTAAGGCCACTGATCTGCTGTGGAGATGACAACGGAGTGGGCTTTGCATGCTGCACTATTCTCTAAGTGTTATTTTTCTGTTTATTTTCATGTACCTATTTTAGCATGTTCAAAACCCTTCTGTTCATAGTTAGCAAATTCATTGTAAATTCAGGTAAAATCTATTGTTTTCTTCATTCTTAAATAATCTCTATACTTTCTTAATTTCATTAATTTGGGTTACATAATAAAATAAGTAAATGTCACAAACTAAAAAAAAAAGAGTAAAAATCAGATAAAAAAACAAAAAAATTGAGATAAGTATACTATCTACCTGTGTAAAATTTGTTTACTGTTGATTTTGTGCATTATATTCATCAAAGCCAGCAAATGGGTTGTTATCCAAACTTACTAGTCATAGATATACTGAAGGTGATAGTTAAATGCTGTGCCAAAAACAGTTGGTTTCTAATAAGTGCTGATTCTCTGCAATATCTAAAAATTGACAAGACCACTAGGAGTTTTGTATGTTGAAATCTTAGACTGCTTTTTTTTCCGCTAGTACCTTTAAATGTTGCATTTACATTTTCTACATGCAAAGTCTAAATATATAATTATGCCGGTTTTTGCAGTGTTTGTCTTTCTAGTTACTGATTTATGAATATTACTTTGTTTGATACAAAATTCCTAATGATTAATTAAAGAAGCCTACATTTTATTGTTCTTAAGGCAGCAACTGTGATGGTGTAAACATGATCTATGTAGTTCTACAAATTTGCAAAATTGATGGTTTATAAATGAAGCAGTGAAGTGAATGAAACCATCTCGATAACAACAAATAAATTTGACATTAGACAAACGGAAAAGTTAAAACTGAAGTGATTGAGTTTGTACACGATCAAATTTACATGTATACTGAAACAACTGACTTTTATCGCCCTTTGTTTTCAATTGTGGATGTAAAATATGTGTTTGTGTTGTCAACTAATTTTTCTTCATTTAAGAAGATAAAGCAGTCATTTCTTTCCCAAATAATTTTGTTTTCGTAAAAAAAATTAAACTGTGGTATTTATTGTTATAACTTATAATTTGACAAGATTTTCACATTTTTGTTAAAAATCAAGAAGACCATTTACTTGAATTTTGTATAAGCAATTATTAATGATTCAAAAAACATGCATTAAAATGACTTTGTTGTACAACACCAGTTTATGTAACACATGCTCATTCTTCAAAATGAGAAATAACTGTTAAAGCCAGTCCACTTTACAGAACCACACCTATTGCATTGTTGACCAACAATAGATTTTATTTCTAAATTTTTCAAGTATCCCCTGTTCATCTATCAACATAAAGACTCAAAGTAAAGATATATTTTTTTTAACATCATAAATTAGATTTAAAAATTCTGAAATATTTTCTTTGATCAAAACACATTCACAAAGAGTAATCAAATTTTAAGTATTCTTTATAAGTTTACATTCATGGAAAATAGCAAATTACACACTTAAATTTTCATTCATTTCATCAAGATTTGTAAGTTTTTGTTGAAATAATACTACCATTCTTAGAACAATTCAACAACAAAATTAGCCTGTAGTAATCAAGTTTGATGACACTGTCTTGGCCATATCTAACAAAAGTTCATTGCACTGCTTCACTTTCATATTACCAATCAACAGAACAGGGTTTAAAACTGTTACATGTGGATGAGTCAGTTTGCCAAACTTAACAGAAATAGTGCTATGGCTATGAATTACATAGTTTTTTGTATTTATTTTTCAAAATGAGCTGTATTTTCAGTGTTTTATATTCAAAGTACTTGTTTATATATCTATGCTGATAAATATTTTTCACTTTAATATTGACATGAAATAGACATTAAAATGAAAATAAATTTTAATATATTAATAAGGATCTTCTAACAACAAGTAATAAGATATACTCTACATCTACAATGTAAAGACTTATTATTGTGAACAATAAAGTCCTCATGTGAACCAGATCATTAACAGATTTTACTTCAGCCCGTAGATAAATGAATGAAGTAGGATTTGAGAGAAGTGATATGGTCTACCCTTAGGACTTCTAATCAATGTAGATAAGTAAGAATACAGGTAGGAACAAATCATTTGTTTGAATAACTAGTAACAAAAGAAAGCTGTAAATTCCCAATAGAACTTATTTTCAGTATTGCAAGATGTATTTGTACTGTCAAATAAAGTGTTGTTTCATTCTTCTGAAGTTTTATTTGTAATGTAGCAATTCTTTTTTTTGTCTAATTAAATCATAAACAGCATTCATATTGGGAAGTATTTCATAATGAAAATAATAGACAGAGATTTGCACCACATCTCAAAAAGCTGTTGCTGAAAGTTTGAGACCTAAAGGTTTCCACAAGACCTGCAACAAAAGTGAAGCTCTTAATCATCCTTATTAAATAAAGTGTAAAATATATTAGAGAATATTTCAAAACAATTAGTTGCCTTTGCTTCATTTACCTTATAATGAACATTTTTTTTAAGTCCTTATCTTTAAACACTGAAACATATTACAACCTTGCAGTCAGAATCATGTCAACTCGACATAATGAGATGACATATTGTGACTGTTCCATTTCCTTGTTTTTTTTTCTATCTAATTTTGTGCACACAAGTTATCTTGAAACAAAAGTCCTGGGTCATATAGGTTTGGTCATGCCAAGATCATTTAGATGTGCCATTTGGGTAAAAATTTCCAAAATGGACCATCTTGTAAAGAAACATGCAGGTACATGTATACCAGACACACAATAACTCTATGAAAATATGGCTGCTGTTTTTTTTTTCTATTGGTTGAATATAACATAGCTGACTCTGCCAAATAGTCTCTTTTTCATAAAATTGTAGTATTAAAAAGAACATGAAATATAGACTTTATATCAAAACAGAAACTACATTTGACTGCAAATGGATTTTTCTGGCAATGAAAAAAATAATGACCAACAAACTTAACAGCATAAGCTTTAATTGTACAAGAAATTAAGATGACATGATTCATTCACAGCCAAAATATCCCAAAACATTTTTGTAATAAATAATACAGTCAGAACACCTTTAAAAATATATAAAGACAAAAAAATATTTCTTCAAAGTCCAAAAAATTTCAGTTTTTTTATCCTATAGCCGTAACCAGAACTTCTGACACAAATGGATCAGTGGACCGAACAGTTAACTGCATCGTTACACCTGAATCTGTCATAGCCAACTTAGCTCTAACCAAAGCATCATGGCCACCACGGTATACTCCTGATAAAAACAAAGTATGTGCACTCTTCCCTTCTGGAACTTTGTCAGACCGTTCACAAGGCTGCATACCCATAAACTGTATAATGTTTTTAACTGCATCTGAAATTTTAAAAATATCGTTTTAATTTTGCAGACAATGAGCTTAATGATGATAGGTTTGTTTTAAAACACTTGGAGTATGCAGGTGCAGAACATTAATTCGGTGGGTGGTTGTTTAAAATAAAGGTATAAAATATTTAAAATAAAAAAATTATATATCATGTAATATTAACTGCTATGATAATTATTTCGACAATGGATTGGATATCAAGAAGACAGATATTTAAGTGAGGGCCTGAACTGTATGTCAAATAAACATTCAAAGTAGCAGTCAATAGGAAGTTGCTGCACAGCAGACTTAAAGATGGCTTATATGGTAAAAATTATTTCAAGCTTAAGACTCTTTTCCCTCATACATATGCCGAGAAAAAGTTGTTGACGAAAAAATGAAAAATTAAGGCATTCCCATCTCAATGCAACCTTAAAAATTCCAAATTCTGGAAAGCATAATCTGCTTTTAGATTAAAATATACTCCAATTCAACCACAAGTTATCATTTAATGACAAATATGTGTGATGAACAGGTGTCAATTCTTCTAGACATTGAACTGGTGTTGGTCAGTATACAAAAGATGAGAATTAAAATCAATACCGACTGACAGAAATTATAAAAACTTTCTTCCTCTTCTAAAGGAGTCTTAATTAAAAACAAATACAGATTGCAGAAGTATTGTTTTATTGTGACTGTCAAACACCAGTTTATCTCTAATGGATTGAACTAATTTGTCAGAATAGGTAAAATGACGAGGATTTGAAGTTCAATTCCCAAAATGTTAGAGTAATTCCACCATAAAATACTGATGAAATAATTAGATGTTGCAAGTCCACTTCCTATTTTATAAACTTCCTTCTCTTTCATCAT
>JARWCS010111520.1:0-15021 GCA_034783895.1 Geukensia demissa | reverse complement strand
TACTCCTAATGAACCGTGCAGGAACAATTACCCAAACTTTAAAACGTGCTTTATCAATAACTGATGTATTATTCCTCATATTTTCAATATCTCCATTTTTTCTTTGCCGCACTGCCAAAGAGCAAGCAGGCGACACATGTCTTCCGAGGAAGACTCAATACTAAGTTTTTAATTGAGACTACTTAAAAATTTAAGTTAGGACCACTTTACCAGAGATACAGAATGTAACATACATTTGTTGGTCTGTTATATATATTCCAATTACTTGATAACTTTACCCTGGTTCCAAAGTTCTGCAGCTCCCCATTTTGATTTATTAATTTGATATCAAGGCCCAACCACTAAAAACCTTGTGGAAATATTGCCCTACCTTGTCTCCTTTCATTTTATTTACGTTGTGCACTATATTTAGATCGATGATTAAATAAACCAATTGCGCATGATCAGTTAATCTGGTCCCCATCTAAATGAGTATTTGTGTCCATACTAATTTACAAAAACCGAGTGCCAGTAAGTCAAGAATTAGCTATTATAAACCTTATTGTTGAGCCCTTGGAAATTTAAACTAACACCAGAGTTAAAGGTTGGGATTATTGACATGGATTTATGTCGTAAAGATGTATTTTCTAGTATTTAAATACTAAAATATTTAAAATCTTTATTTTCAGGATGGTTGGGTTGGCTTCAAGGAATTTTTTATAAAGAAATGGATGAAAGCAGAGAACTTTAATGGATGTTACTTGAAAAATCCCAAATATAAAGATACAATTTTTATAAGTCATCACAATCGTCTAATGCAGAGTGTACATAATGAAAAACTCACTGCTGTATCTTCGTGAAAAATATTAATTTATAATATCATATAATGATATGAGACATTGATTTTGCCCATTGTTAGATTCATATTCTAATGTCATTGATTAATTGCAAAATTAATGGTTGAAACCATGTATTATGTTGTGTTTTTAAATTTTATATGAAATGTACCATGAAACTCCAAATTTATCATATTTTCATATTATATATGAAATATTTCAAAAATTTTAAAAATTTGTTAATTCATACAATGTTAAGTTCACCTCTTCGAAGTAGATGGGGACTTTTGGAGTACCCTCAGCATCCACATCTTGGTCTGCAGCCATTTCTCAGAAGCTAAAAGACCTACAATAATAGTTTATGGTATGCAGATTCATTAGGGGGCAAAAAAAATTGAGGTCACATGACCCATATTTCATGGTTTAATGACTTCGAATCAGATTGGGGTCCTACTTGATATCTCATACTACATGACCTACAATCATGTAACATTGTATGGAGGTCTGTCAGAATCCTACCCAAATTAGGTCACATTGACCTACGTTTCACACTTCATTGACTCAGGTTCACTTATAGGTCCAAGTTTAGTTCTAAGGTACTATCATCATGCAGCCAGGGGTGTGAATGCGTCTTTTGGTGTCAGTCAGCAGCCCGCCTAAATTAAGTCACTTTGACCTACATTTCAAGCTCCATTGACTCAGGTTCACTTTTAGGTTGAAGTTTAGTTCTCGGGTACTATGTGTCCTACCATCATGTAGCTTGGTGTGATTATGTGCTTTTGGAGTCTGTCTGCATCCCATCTTAATTAGGTCGCTTTGACCTACATTTCATGCTTCATTGACTCAGGTTTACTTTTAGGTCTGAGTTTAGTTCTACAGTATTGTGTCATACTATCCTGTAGCATGGTGTGAGGATGTGTCTTTGGCAGTCTGTCAGCATCCCACACAAATAAGGTCATTTTGACCTACATTTTATGCTTCATTGACTCAGGTTCACTTTAATGTTCCAGGTACTGTATGTCCTATCATCATGTATCTGATGAGTTTGCCAAAGACTATCAGAGTGTTTTATTTGTTATATTCAAATTTTGGCAAAGTCAGCTCAGGCGTAACAGTGGAATACGACATACTGAGGACGAGGTGAACTTTGCAGGCGGTGGCTGCACACAAGAAAGGGGAAACTGAACTCCTGTCTTGTACTTCTTTCTTAGATTTGACAATGATTGACAAAGCTACGTGAGAAATGCATCCTTCAATTTTCCTATCATTGTCTTAGTCTAAGCGTTTATGTGTATGAAAGAATTGTGCTTTGTTTAGCTGAAACTTGCCTGAAAATGCGGAGGTGGTTAATTATTTATCACAGGGTTGATGATAGAATCGCTATATTGCTAGAATACTAGTAGTTGGTAATGGTCGGGTGAAAGACTGTCTGGCTGACCGGTCTCTAATCTACAGCGTACCCAAAAAGACATTAATCGGACCACATTTACATAGGCTGTTAATCTACTAAATATTACATCGACAGCATTTTAACCACGGTTATTATTTGGATACGACTTCTGTTACTAAATTGGTAATAATTTCGAATATTTGGTATAAAACTGTCATATACTTCCCTGGATTTGTGGGGGAAAAAACCGAAAACAGTGATAAGACTGGGAGTAATATACTAGTATATTACATGTACTTTTAGGATGAGATAATAAGCTGACGAATAAAGGTGTGGTTGCAAAATCATTTTCTCAAAAACAAAACCAATAGTTTGGACCCGTTTAAGGATGTAGTGTTGAATTTTCTTGTCAAAAAACTCGCTTATACAAATTTAAATTCAAATTTTTATTAAAGCCTAATCAAAGGGCCCTAGTGGGCATATAATCATATAATAAACAAAGAGAAAATAAACAATCATACGCACATACACACTCAATTTGCACACACCTATCAAACTGATCTAGTACAGGACTAGTGATAGATATATGCAATTTTACACAAAAAACGGTATATAAGTAAATGTTAGTCCCTTTGTTTCACTATTGGTAATATTTTAGGTTATAGAGATAAAAACTCCCGAGAACCTGTAGTTCTGATTCTCTGCCTTAACAAGCAGTTGTGTTGGACATGTTTTCTAGTATTTTTATTTAATGAGGCTAATGACAGTGTGTTCTTTCTTTTAAGTTGATTGAATAAACGCTTTTATAGAAGAATTTAGAAATTGTTTATGACAAAATATGTGTGTGATATCCTAGTGTCATCTTATCAAATTACGGAAATAAAGGATTTTGAAGAGTCGGAATTAGGTAATCATTCCTCAATTTCAACAGGTACGCTAGAGGTCAAAATGTTGGAGGTCCAAATAGGTAAAATCAAATTACCCAACATTACTGAAATTGATGCTTATAAGTCAAGATGTGTGATATCGTGTACAGCACCTTTTACATTGCTGTAGGGCAGTGAAAACCCAAACGTTTTGAAATTGAAAATAACACCTTCTTTACGAAAGTAAAACAAATAAACGCAATAAAAACCACTGGCATAAGATTCAAATTTTGACAATTACTAATAAAGATCTACCGTACTCGAAAAATTACTTGTTATCCCTGATCCAATCACGGTTGATACTGAACAAACTTGTCTAATGCTAAACATGTCCGACTTACAATTTATTTACTAATAAACAACTAGACATTTCAGCTTTGCCAAAAATATGATAATACGATTTAAAGTCGTTCTTGAAGCCACAGAGAGATAAACAACATGTTATGCTTAAGTACGACGATAAAGAATAAACCCTAATTGTTAGTTTTTTGTAGTTGTATGCTATTTAGCTAGTTTGAAATTTATTCTAAAGATTATACACATTTGTGAGTTAGACTGTTTTTAATTGCATTGCCATAAAATGTATTCCATCATATTTGTTTCCCGGGTTCTTTTTTCAAACTTCAAGTAATATTTTGGTCTTTTCTGTGTTCTTTTTGCGTAATTATACCACTTTGATAAAC
The DNA here is from genome assembly GCA_034783895.1 of Geukensia demissa. Classification (NCBI taxonomy): domain Eukaryota; kingdom Metazoa; phylum Mollusca; class Bivalvia; order Mytilida; family Mytilidae; genus Geukensia; species Geukensia demissa. The sequence continues at coordinate 11,207 of JARWCS010111520.1, read as the reverse complement.
TAAGATAACATCCGGTTCACAAAAACATGAAAAAGTAATATTATAAAAAGTAAAATACTCATGCTTTTGTTGTCTTGTTTTCTTCTTCACTTAAGATACACATGTCTAGATTATTTATATAGAAAAAAGGTTTGTTGGTCAATGAAAAAAAAAACAAAATCATGTTTTCGGTATGCATTTTATTATATTTATGCATTCCATTTCAAAACAATTTAATTACTATTTACAAACACAATATATAGCACTATGAGAGTTCAATACAATAAGAGTTCAACATATCTCAAATGTTCATGTTTTCGGCAGGTACTTGATTCTCTCTGCAGTTGACTAGTTGATGCTGTGCGTTTCCTGGTGACGAATCATGTTGCCGGACTGTGCAAAACTTTTGCCACAAACAGGACAGACGTAGGGGCGTTCCCCGGTGTGGATACGTGCGTGCTTGGTAAAGGTGGAGTAGTCGGAAAAACTTTTCGGACAGTACGAGCAGCTGTATGGTTTTTCCCCTGTGTGGATACGAAGGTGGGTGCGAAGTGTTGACTTCTGTGTAAACCGCTTGCCGCAATGCTGACATTGGTGTGGACGGCTGTTCTCTTGGTGTGACTGAAAGTGAACCTTGAGGTTTGGTTTGGACTTGAAGGTCTTGTGGCAGACTGAGCAGACGATTGGTTCTTTTGGTTTCCTGGACTTGGTGGAACGTGCTGAGGCAGACGATAAGGCATTATCTAGTAGTTTGGAGACGTGGTCATATGATGTTTGTTGTTCTGTTGGTCTCGTAAGGTCAACTGGTGAAGCACAGCCTATGTCATACTCTTCTTGCATGATGTCTGATGCTATATTGTTCTCGAAAGGTTGGCGTTGTGATAACATAGGCGATGTGGTTTTATCGTAGAGACAAGATGGCGGGTCTCTCGTCTGCTGGTTGTTGCTGATCTTGTTGCTTAAGTCTGGAAATGTTTCTAGTATCTGATTAAAGATGGCTGACCGCAACTCATTCTTGTTGTATGACGAGGGCTTGCTGTCCGTTGTTGGTTTTGGCAAAAGCATCTGTTGATTAATAGCTGGTAGGTAAGTTGGTTGGTAAAAAAATGGCGTAGACATGCTGTCTGTCGTCCTGCAATTATAAAATAAAAATAATTAACATTTATAATTATTTTTTGGCATAAGAATATATAGGACAAATGCAGAAACATTTACAGATATAAGCTGGCTCGCGCCTAGGCATACATAGATAGACTATACTTGTTTTTTCCTAAAATTTGTGCTAAAAAAGTACTGTGTTATATCACCAACGCAACAATTAACTCAAAGTGTATCACACAGCACCAGTTCTTATAATTTTTGTTGAACTATGACAAAATAGAAAAATTCGAACTGACAAGAAAATGTTTTATTGGTAAACGGATTCTAATTCTTAAACTAATAGTGAAATACTATTGCAGTACCAGTGGAATAAACGTGTTACCGATAAGAAATGGCTAACCAAACGGTATTTTTTTCAATACGTACCTCTGGACTGACAGTTGATCAATCTGTAATGGTAAGGTAGGGTAAAAGAACTGCTTGTAATGTGTATCCATCTCTGAAAAATAAAAAATAAAGGAATTATTAATAAAAATAATTTTAAAATATTTTTAACGCATGCACCATTACAACATATTTATATAACTAAAACGGTATATATGAAAAAACTTCAATTTATAGCTCTTTTATGATTGCATTCTATGTTTTAATTCGGTTTTGCAATCTAATATTTTTTCAAACTTCATAATAGTTTAAATGCTTCTATATATGAACTTGAAGTTCGGTCTAAAGTTTAAATTTGAAAATCGGTGTTTTTATGTTTTTCTCGACTACAAATTTATATATATTTTTTTTCAAACAGAGGATTTTGGTGTTTTATCCCGGTTGATATTGTCACCTACCTGACTACTCTGTATGGCTTCCAAAAATGATGAAATTAAAACAGAACTTCAGAATTTATCTTCAAAATTGTATATTTTCTTTGAAACTCGAAATCTGATTGGTCCAAGTATACAAAGATGGTTAATAATTTGTTGTGAAAGTATTTACTAAAACCACCCATACCAAGCTGAGAAAAAAAATTCTCATCCAAGCGTTGTGTTATGGTTTCCTAATGATCAAATTCGACAACTGATTAATGTTTAACTTGAATCAAAACCTCCTTTTGAAGTATTTGGCTTGGGAATTTTTGAGCTGTCATAATTTAATAATAGTAATTAATTATAAGCCAATCAAACATTCAAATCAAACTAGACTTGAGAAGCAACAGCTTGTGTTGGATATCTCATTTTTGCAGTGGATATTTTTTATGTTTTTTCAATTAAACCATATACAAACTCGCTGTTTGCAAATTACAAGACGGGTGCATAAATTGCATTATCGCTTATAATCAAGAGTATCCATATTTACCCCACGACCACGCTTTCATTTTGTTAGCACACCTTTATTTTAATTTGTATTTTCTCTTATTCCATACCTTGTATATTCATTTGATAATCAAAATCTATTATTTCTTCGCATTTTCAGCCTCCTATATTGGAAAATCTGTGATGTTGAACCGGACTGTTACGTCCGCTTCCCAATGAAAAAATTCTCTGGAACTTCCCCTTCTTCAGCAGTTAATTTAACAAAACAAACAACTTTAACCTTTTCGACTAAAATCGTTATTTCACTTATCTTTCACCATTCATACAGATGTGTCAGAATAATGATAGCGATACATTTATGTAAGCTGAGTCTCTCATGTTCATTCTAAAGCAATAACAAAATCTGTAAGAGATAAAGCTATCTTACCGGCAACCAAATTAGGTGTTCAAAATATTTTAGGTGTTGTTGTTTGTCCTGTGCTCATGTCAAAATTTTTGATTTTTGTGAATACGACAAAATTGTCCTAATGCGTGGAGAATTTTTGCTAAACTCCAATTTAACTTCACACGTGACCATATAAAAATTTGTCGAACATTTAAAGAAAAAATATCAGTCCATTTTCTTGGCTCACCTGACCAATATGTTTGCGTTTTTCATCCCCTGGTGTTCATCGCCACTCCACGTTTAACTTTTTACATTTTTATCTTCTCCCGTTTAACCACCAGACAAAATTATTAGAAATACTTTACAAAGTTTCTTGATTTTTACATTAAGTTATCGTCTCCACTGTAACGGCCGTTCCAAAATAGAACCCGACCTGAAGAATCTATTAGAAATACTTGACAAAATTTTCACATTTTGTTCGATGACTGCCACGAATATTTCTTATTTCTGTTTGGGTAATAAAAAAATTCTTATATGAGGCCACATACGGCACAAAACTTGAAGCATTTATGTTTACAAGATCATGTAAACAATTCCTTCATCGTGTCCCGATGGTACCAAAACACGTCTTATAGGGACAACTCTTGTATCTGCAAAATTTCCCGATTCGTACCAATCGTGGACAAACATGGCTATCACTGACAATTCTTGTTTATGATTTCCAGATTGTTAAAAAAGTCTCTAAAACCGCTAAACCAAAATGACCACTAAAATACATACAAGTAAAGGAACGAAACTCCACGGTAAGGAAAAACGCAAGTGTTTTTGATGATGTGTCCTTAATGTCCCGATTGGACACTACAAATACGACCGCAACCGCCAATTCTTGTTTCTAAATGGTTGAGTTTTCAAGAATTTTTCTCGTTGAAACCGCTTAGCCAAAATATTCGAAACTTTTTGCAGCAAACTTGGGAGGTTCCTTATTACGTTTGCTCATTTTTGTTCCGATCAGAAAAACAAACATGGTCACCATAGAATTTTTTTGTTTTATATAATACATCAAATCGCATATCCATCAACCAACAACTTATCGACACAAAGAGAACAAACACAGCCACACACAAAGAGAAAAGTAAAAACAAAATCTAGGCTAGATAGTCTGACTTTGGACAGGCACATAACGTGGAGGGGTTAAACTAGTTTTCAGGGTAAGAACATTAGCCTAGTTCATATGTGAAGACAAACAATAAAAAACATGCACAGTACAATTACCAAAAAGGTGATCACTGACTTTATAGAAATAAAAGGACGATAATAACTTGGAAAGTACGGTCATTTTGTGCTTGCCAGCTATGTTTTATCTGGACTTTCCTTAAAAGGTCACCTTTATTGTAAATCACATTTTTTTCTATCCAAAGGTAACCGCTTTCCACAGTTTTACCTGTATATACACATGTAGTCATAGTTCTTGTATCCTGTTGACATTATGGAAAAGCAATGTAAAGTCCGTGGTTCTTGGGGGATTTGATTTGCAGACGAAGAGTTGATTTCATTGCTGCGCCGGTCTTGTAATTACAAAATTTATTTCAACTACTATAATTTGTACACCCTTATGCTCTGAAAAGGATGCAAACTAAAGAAATACCCCCTCCCCAACTAGAGACGGCATAATTTGGACTTTTTTGGAATTTTGACACAAATTCCTATTTTGTATTTAGTTTATTTCGTATATTTTAAGATACAAATTTGTATAAGATGTTATATCAGTATGGAAGCTATGTTTTCTCTCTACATATCCCTCTGCACCAGCTACAGCTCGAGACATTTCAACCCTAAACCTGGGACTTTCCTTGGTATCACCATAGCTCGTCACTTCCTTTCTAGAATCGAATATACTGGTAGCCACTCGGGTAAACTCTGGCTTTTGTAGTGGGTAGTTTCTATTTCCACCAAATATATCACGTGTCGTTAGAGCATGATCGTATTTTTGGTGACCAGACATGGGCGTTTTCCTCGTCGAAAACTGTATTGTTTTATTCTTTAGGAAAAAATTGTCACCATTAGTCAGAAAATGTACTATAACATTGTCAACGTTGAAGTATGTGGTACTTGTATCTACGTGTGATCTGGAAACGTCAGCCAAGAATACTCCACTTTGCCCAATTACCTGCAAAAAATATAGAAACCAGTCTTTACAATCTTATGAGAACCTGCTTCAATTTATCTCTGTTTGTTAGTGTAGATCTTATCTATTGGGTCAAAAATAAAATAAAATTCAGCATTGTGGTTGATATTTCATGCAAAGGTGTTCATTGATCATTTTTTTCGAAATAGAAAGAAATAAACACGAATATGTAACGAATAGTCTCCATTAAAATGTTATATATAATACAAGACTAATTGATTAAGGTTAAAAGGTAGCCACATTTAAAAGGTAAAAACAAACCAAACGTAAAAAATGCAAATGTACAACGAAAAGAAAATGGAAATAAAATTTTAATTTTATTTTTATTTTCATTTTCTTTTTGTTGTACATTTGCATTTTTTTTACATTTGGTTTGTTTTTACCTTTTAAATGTGGCTACCCTTTAACCCTAATCATTTAGTTTTGTATTTTAGTTTTAAAGCCATCACGCAACATTTACTCTTTTATTATAAAATGTTATATAATGTTATATATAATAATAACCAGTCCGTTTGATTGATCTGTACCAGCATGAGTAACTACCAGTGCCGTATTCTCATCGATACCCATTCCCCAGTCGGTACCATGCTGTAAGTGATGAGTATCGGACAGAAGTCTGATCAACCGACCTTCTCTTCCACGCTGACTGACAATTAATAAAAATATTATCTGGTTATGAATGAGGGAAAATCCATTAAGACGGAAAAGAGCAGAAAATAAGAGATCGGATAACAATTGATTGATTGTTGTTTAATGTCCAGTGGCAAATAGGATGCCATATTGGGACTGTTAGGGTAGGGGCGGGAAATCTAGCCCGAGCAACTGGTTACCTACGGACCACTTATTACGAGTTGTTGCAAAGGGATATTTAACGTGCTGAGAGCATGACATTTTCCTAACACGGCGCACGGCGGTAACGTTCCAGTCCGAGACGGGTTGAGAATTTATACATCCCGCCCAACCAACGGACGTCCCTTTAGGAGGGGTTCTACCTCCTGGCGGAGAAACCGAGCAACCAATTTCTTAACCCCGGCTACTCTCGGGGTGGTTGAGTATTTATACATCCCGCCCAACCAACGGACGCCCCTTTAGCAGGGATTCTACCTGAAATCGAACGGCCTATTTCTATTCCCTGGCCGCCCGGGGGACTCTAAGAAAACAAAGAGTACACACATGTATACGCAACAAGACCACTTAAATTACAATTCTCGAATTGATAGGAATTAGTTTCATTAGATTTAAGACTGTTGGTTTTTCTTTTAAGCTAAACCGGCCATATGTGAGCTTTTGGCTTCACTTGGCGTTTATCGTCCGCCCGTAAACTTTCATATTTTCATCTTTCCCCTCTGAAACAGCATGGCCAAATGGAACCAAACTTTACAGGAAGCATCTAAGGAAGGTCTTTTATAAAGTAACATCGTTTCGTCCTGATCGGATAAAAAATGGCCGCTACGGACGATTCTTGTTTCTGATTGGCTGATATACTCTGAAACCGCTGGGCCAAAATAATGGATATTTTATATGGAGTATCTACGGAAGGTCCTTTACAAAGTTTCCTCATTTTGTCCCAATCAAACAAAAACATGGCTGCCATGAACATATGTTTCTGATTGGCTGATTCTTTAAAAAATCTTCTCCTCTAAAACTGCTTGGAAAAATGTCTGAGCCTTTAGTTTCGCGAACGTGATTATGTATCCCTAATGTTCTTAGAAAACTTTGGTCCAGCCAATCTTAGTAATGTTGGTGTATGATCTTGCACGATGATATAAACATTTTCATTAGAACAAGCATTTATTTTTCGAAAGTTTGCCTTAGCATAACTGAAATAATTACTGTATGACAAACTATACACGTCTTTACGTACTTACAAGGATTGAAAAAAAATTCGGAGGGCTAACGTGACTGCATACTATACGCTCCATAAGTTTAAAAAAACTTTAAAGAACGTCCTCTTACCTGAAATGTGTATCTAAAACAAAGCCATCTAGCATCCCAATTCCACCGTTTTTGTTGTATACCAAATCATCTGGATGGTCTACACTTTCTTGTTGACGGGCTCCATATCTAATGGCGTCCCAACTCATTCCACCTTCAATTCATAAATATAATTTTGTCATGAATTTATTTTAAATATGAAAACCTAATTTAAATGGTTGTAATAAATCTAGCTGTGAATGATACAATCAGTTTTCCCAGTTTTGATGAGATTTGATTATTTTACGTTACCAATTCATATCTGTGGTCCTGTTTACCATCATCCTCAGTCTATTGATAATCTGATTTAATGAGTGATGCACTCCAAGATTGTTTATTTGTGTTATTTATACATGAAACCGCAATTCTGTTTTTTTCCCACGTAAGAACTTGCTGGGTATGACGTTAAGCACTACGTCGACATTACATGCTAAATAGTGTACTACTTATAAGAAGGTAACCTTGCAGCGTGGACAAATTGAAAAAGACTGCGTGCAAACTCGAAGTGTGTCAGCAGTGGCAGTTGGACATACCATATAATATTATAATCATTCTTCTCGAATTTTCTAAGTCTCTTGAATTATCTTTTCCTGATTGATCATTCGATTTTCTCTCGCTTCATCTTCTTTTGAAGACCACACCAACCGTAGACTACAGCATAGTTGCCTGATGTTTTTAGCAAAATAAAAGCGAAAAAGGGGGAAATATATATATATATAAAAGAAAAGGACAAGGTACGATAAGGTATCTCTTTGGCCCTAAAATTTAATGCGAATTTTAAAGTGTTTCAAAAATAGTCTTGTATGGCTGAAATCATAGGACACACATTACTCATTCAGAAAAACAAAATTTTGTGGCCTATTAGCCTACTTAACTGTTGTACTCAACATTAAAATCTTATTTTTCAATAATTGCCTTTGTTGAGGCAAAATTGTGGGTTTTTTTCTGACAGTTTTTTGGTTCTGGAAACATAGAGCGCATTCGAGTCCAATCACATCTTTTATGTGTTTTGTAAAATGTCAAAATACACAAAATATTAAAAAAAACAAATTTGGTTAGTTAGTTTGTTAAACATATTTTATTTGCAAGATATAGCAAATTGGGATTGGGCACAAGTTGTTACAACATTAATAATTGCTCTCTCCCTACAATGAACAACATATAAATATGACAGCAAAACTATTTAAGAATAAAGAATAAATCTAAGTTGAAAATCCTGCAACTTCATTCAACAATCAAACCTTTTGCTACTTTTAATAAAGTCATGTACTGCATTTACAATATCAAAATTTTGTTCTATAGAAAGGTCATTACTACCTATATATATAGTAGCACATTAAGATTAATATCTTCATATATTTGAAGTACCAATAGAAGGTTTATTCTGATATTATCATATATAGGACATTCTAGTAAGTAGTGATGGGAGTTTTCACATTGAAAACCACATTTACAACCAGGATTATCACGTAAATTGAAACGATATAAGTCATAATTAAGACCACTATAATCATGTCTTAATTTTGTGTGTATAATATACGTGGGAAAACCATCTATTTACTGAGAATTTATTTGCTAGAATTTGGTCTCGCATGGGGGTTATTTTTTCCGAGAGCAAAAATGTCTAATGACTATGTCTATGTCACTAGTCATTTATATATATTATTTTTTCCAACCATTCGCTTTTATTTTGCTATAAATCATTAAACAACTCGGACAACAGATAAGAGATGTACGCTGCTCTATTTAAAAATAACAAGGTTTTTAAATAATTGTGATTGCTTTCAAGAAATTTAATGTTGGAACAGAACAAGTCGCCTAAAATAAATTGGTTAGAGAACTTTTTGTTGGAGATATAGGTGTTTCTCTCGGTTTAGTCTTACTCATTAATATCAAAACAGCGTCTCAAACGGAATTATAGTTGTGATTAATGGAAATATGATAAGAAAAGTGTGGCAAAAATATAAATGCTATGAAGTCGATTCGAGCTTCTGACGAAAAATGGCTGAAGATGAGCAGCGAACATTCTTGAAAACGATAATAATTCTATAACTAGTATGAAAACAAAGCAACGACCATTAAATGTTTTGTGTATGTAACACCAGATAGTGTTCTTACCATTTACCATAATGGCGGACGGTTGACATGCCGTACCCGCACTGCTTCCCGCCACAACTGCACCTGCATTAAATCTCTCTTTAATGGCAAGCAATGCTGGGGATTCCACATGACCTTTCAGGAAAAATCTATAAAAGACATTACAGCTAATAATATATATTATACCTGGATAGAATGTGAAACAATATCCTTTGTATGAAGCAGAACTCATCATCTTTGCATTCTGCTCCCATAAATTATTTTCCAAAATTGACAAACTCGAAAATCGCAAACGACACTCTCTTTCAATAACTTACATTAACAAAGGTATAGACCTTATAAGCCTGGTCAGTATATTTAGGCACCCTAAAGTCACTTTCCGACTTATTATTAAAACATCGAACCTCCTCCTTTTCACGTACATAAAACCCACCAGAGGTGCAATTTGTAACTATACGGATGTCACTAAAGATTCCGAAATTAACCACAACTGTCCATATTCGCGGACTGTGTTAGTGCGAAATACAAATATGAACCCTTTGGTCATTTTTTACTGGAGACCTTAACATCTTCAAAGACCGAGAGGTTCTTGATTCCTTAAAACGTATTGCCCTGCAGCCAAAATTAATTGGACCGAATGTCTTGATGTCATCGATAAATCTACACGCATATTGCAAAACATGTCCTTGACAAATACATGAATAAAATAAAGGAAATAGTTGTAGTAGATTAAAGAGTATGAACGAATAATGAAGATACAAGTGCAACTCGTGCTGCTTCCAGATTAAAACGCAAAATTTAAGAACTCAATGAAACTTATGTGTTTGTTCCTGCAGATAAAGCAGCTACAAGACTAGTTTAACCCCAGCACATACATGTCTCATTTGCCTGTCCCGTCAGGAATTGTGGTCACAGGTTTGTCTTTGTGTTAAATGTTTTGTTTTATGTAAATTTTTGATAAAATTCAGGTAGAAACAGTTTTATTTTAAGTATACATGTTTTTTATTTGGGGCAATTTAGAGCTTTTCCCTAGGAGTAGTATTCCACCTATGCTGAAGGCCTTGTGGAGAACTCTAGATTTGTAAAATCACTATGTTTACCTTGTGGTTGGAGTGCAGTCTCTCTGACATTTACCTCCACATCTTTTCATTTTCATATTTACATACCTTCTTTATTAGGCGATTTCTGCAAAATGATCTAAAGATAGGGCTTTACTGACTGAATACACTGTTTGCTTACAGTAGAATCGTGATACCATTTACCAGCAAAATATCATTAATTATTTGTAAAATTCTTACGAATCTATAACCCTTTGTTGATCACCTCCTCCGAAGAAAAATCCTGTTTGCTGCTTGATTTTCTCCACAACATGTTGGTCCGTATTTGCCGAAGTGTGATTTATATCAATGGGAACGCAATACACTGACTTGGCATGATATACGCGAAGAAATAAGTCTGTGTAAAAGTTACAACTATCTACAGGATTCCCCGATGAAGCTGTCACAATGCCTATTTTAGCATGGTTTGCACCTCCCTAAAACAAACAATTAGGACACAATGTACAACAGGTCATAACCCCAAACTCTAACTTTAAACCTTACGGAAAGATGATTTGTTGTTTAAAACATAAAACAAGATCCATGTTGTGTGCAAAAACAATTTGAAACGTCTGAACGCTTTATCAGAGAAATCATATATGGTACGGTAAACACCGATAGTTATAGATAGTTAAATTTCACTTTTCATATCAACCCAGTTTTGATCCCGCGGCCCTGAGGCACTGAGGATTTTAGGCCGAGAGAGGGGTCGGGGATGATACGTTATTTGTTGCCGAATACCATCAGTAGTATATGGGTGCATTTCAGTTATGATTTCTCAGGAGTATTGGACGTGACGTCACAGGTGACGTCACCGGTAGTCACGTGGACCGGAAGTGACGTCACCGGAAGTCACTTGACGTCATTTATGACGTCACTGGACGCCATTGTTTTCTCGCGCTTTTTTTGGTTTTTTCGTCGTATGGGATGGATGTTTGGACTCGTTCTGGATTTTATAGGTAAGGGCGAAGCCCTTGTACCAGAGGAAGACTTCTGCGCATGCCAGAGCGGAAGCGAGCATTGTTTCGTCGACTCGTTGTTTTCAAGGGACATCACTCTGTTTTCCCGCCATTTTTTTCCCG
>JARWCS010111411.1:0-15022 GCA_034783895.1 Geukensia demissa | reverse complement strand
CACTGTAAATGCAATATTTTCCCTTAAAATTTACAGTAATGTTCATTTTAAAAAATGCGGAAAATATAGCATATTGCGCACCCTGCAATATCTGTCTCCTGATTATTCAACCCACTTCAAGCCAAGGCGAACGTTACCCATTGCACGGGTTATTATTGATCTAATTTTCACGGTCCATCGACTTAGTCAAATTTTCATGCTTAGATCCATTTCTTAGTAAATATACACGGTAGATCAACAATATTGGGCATGAATATACATTATTAGGAATGAATTTCAGTCTGGCATATGTCTTTTGTCCTTGACCTAATTTCCATGGTCTATTGACTAAGGTCAAGTTTTCATTCTTGGATCCATTTCCCAGTAATTATAGACGGTAGGTCAACAATATTGGGTATGCTTATGCAGCATTAAAGGTAAATGCCAGTCTGACATATGTCTGATGTCCTTGACCTAATTTTCATGGTCCATTGACTTAGTAAAGTTTTCATTCTTAGATCCATTTCTTAGTAACTATACATGGTATCAACAATTTTGGGTATAAATATACATGATTAGAAATACCTGTCGGTCTGGCATATGTCTTATGTCCTTGACCTAATTTTCAGGCTCCATTGACTAAGGTCAGTTTTCATGCTGTGATCCATTTCACAGTATCTATACGTGGTAGGTCAACAATATTGGATATTCAAATACATTTTTGGAATACATGTCAGTCTGTAAATGTTTCATGCCATTGACATATTGTTCATAGATGAGTGTCTTTATAATTTTCTCTCATTCCAATCCATTTCCCTCTCAACAACTGTAATACATACACCAACCATATTTGGTCTTGAGTTAGATCTTGGTGTGTAGACTGCTGTAGGCCATTTGACCTTGACCTCTTTGTCACAGTCTATTTACTTATTAAACATGTTAAAGGTTTGTGTGATAAGGTCATTTTCCAATTCAGACTTCATTACAGACACATGTTAGATCATCATTCATTCATATGACAAATTCATTTATAGGGGTACCTGTCAGTCTGCTATTTGTCGTTTGTACTTGACCTTGTTTCTAGTGGGTGATTCTTTAAAATTTGCAACATATTTACACATTAAAGTCCATTTTCTCAATAACTATTACATGCAGACTCATTATCATGACTATATTTTGTCAGTAGATAGTTTCTAAGAGGTACATGCAATTCTGCTTCATGCATGTCATGTCATTTGACTGTGAACTATTTTTATGTTCGAGCAACATTGATCAAGTTTTTAGGTCTTTTTCCAGAAATAACATGACAGGACAACAGTATTTGGTCTGCCAATTTATTCTAAGGTGTTACTACATATTATCACATTTAAGTCCAGTTTTTCAATAAGTCAGTAACTTAAGTTTAGTTTGTTAAGCACATCAGTCACGAAATGTACTGATGTTATGAAATACCTATATCAAATAAGGCTGGTGTGTGTCCATTTATTTATAGGGTCAAATATGTTGATAGAGGCGAGACATTTTAGTGTCCACACTTGTCAGTTGTTGCATGCTTCTCACAAAAACTAAATTGTATGTAACGACTATGTAAGGATAAGTAAGTAAAGTTTGAAAATACTACATTTAGAATCAATAATAATTTACACTTTATGCTTGTAGACATTCAGTATGATATAAAAAATGGGATCTTGTCCCGGTATTGCCGAAATGCTTCCCATGTCAAAGACATAAACTCCATTATCAATATCTGATCAACGTAGCACCCAAAAAATTTTCTTTAACAAAACGGTAGTAGCAAGTAAGACTTAAAGTAATAACCGTGAAACCTTAAAAACAACTAAAACATACATATATACATGTAATTTAATGCAAACAAATTAATACTGTAGGTAAAATGTAATAAATTATTTGTAAAAATAAATTTTTCTTTGACTGTTTCATTGAATCAACCATCTTTTAGATAGGCGACACATTTTTGCAAACGCACTCATATTACAGTTTAATCACTAATGTTGATAGTATTTTGTTTTAGCTATTTCTATGCTCTTTCTTTGTTACTTTTTAAGGATTTTAAAATTTAATTGGCGATATTTGCAATTTTCAGTTGTTTTATTAGTAAAATTGTTTTAATCATTCAATAAATTTAGAATTTGTTTTTTTAAAATGGTGATGGAGTTGGAGGATAAAATTCAAACTTCTATACATTTTTCAAACGTTGTCTTAATCTCAGACATAATCTAACTGGAATGGTAGTTAAAGTCATATTTGAATTCTGAAGCTGACCTTTGCTGATAAATTTTATCCGTTGTATCATGTTTGACAGGTAACTTACAATCCTTTTTCGTGGTTTAAACATAATTCAAAGAGGAAAGATATAAAGTAAATACCAAATAGACCACACAACCTCTTAACAAAATGCGGTCGAAAATTAAAAATACTAGTTTGACAATGTTGAGTAGCTCAGGTTAATTTTGATATGCTATGTGCGCATTTCATGGAGTAACTTCTCATCAGTATCATTGGATCCAAAACATGGCAAAGCCTGGATTCATACATTGTAAAATAAAGTATCTATACACAAACACACCGAAAAAGACAACAGTAGGTAAGGACATCTACCATGTAAATACAAGAAATGGAGGCTTCTCCGGTTTTTTTAGGAGTTAAGAATTTAAATTGTTACTGGAAATTTCTAAAATATTATGTGGTTTTATCCATGACAGCTTGGCTCAAACGCTAGACATCTCTGCAAGGTGTTCAAAAATAGTGGAATCCAAACTGTTTGTGACGAGCTCTAAATAAACACAAAAGGTACATATTAAACGATAAACCAAATACAGATATGCTACTGAAAATTTAATGACCTTGAGATGTACAAGTGCATACGTTAGGGTTATTTGTTAAATCTAAATCCTCTCACTTTCTAAATAGAAAAGGTGAGAATAAAGCAAAAGTCAAAAAAGTTATAGACACATTGCACTTCAAACCAGAGAGCATCAAATTTACTCCGAAAAGTAACAAGATATGAACAAATTTGTAAAAGAGAGGTTTTACAGTAAATGCTCAAAATTTTATCAAAATAGATGCTATTCATGTATACATTTAAGTATAATTTATATGCTAAATTCTGTTTTAATTATGTTTTGTTTTGATAGAATATTAAAATAGATTATAAAAAGCATTTTCTTAAGTTGATTCAAAATTACAAATAAAGATACTCTACAGTGAAACCAAACCCGAGTAAACCGAAAACCTGTGTAAACCAAACCTCATATTTAGTCTTAAGTTTTAAGAATCTATACAAATAAAACCTGCCTAATCCGAACATCTCTCTAAACCGAACAAAAATTTTGTCCAAAGGGTGTTCGGATTAGACAAGTTTCACTGTATAACGAAACATCCTTACATACATATATTCATCTATACATACAAGTCAACTACGGAAGCCTTCGGGGAAAGACACTAAGTACGTATATTCATAGACGTCGTCTCACTAAACGTGATTTAGGCGCTGAAGTTCCATATTATCTGTAAGGTAATGTAACTTTAATATTACGTACCGGGCGATTGTTTGATTTGTTTGGCATCGTCAAATAATACAGACACAAATCAAAAGTCTATCTTACGTTTTTAATGTATTAAAAAAACGGAGTCATCAAGTTTTTCTGAATTTGACAATTTTGATCCAATGAAAACAATGTAAACATAACACATTTATTTAAATGAATTCAAATTTAGGTATGGAGATTCTTTACTTTCAAGAACTTACATTAGTTTTGGAAATAATATTTTTTTTTATGCATTCTGATGATCTATTTTTCAATTATAAGCTTTTTATTATTCAATTCCTATGAAATTCACTAGAGAAGTGTATAAAGCACATATCTGTTGAAAATATTAATAACACATGCAATGAATTGTTTCCTTGAAAATACAAAACTTTTCACTACCTTTTCAGCTTTTAATTGAATTTGCAGCTTAAGTTACAACGTATAAATGCACTTTTTATTGTTAAGCATCACCGTTTGTGAATTAATTGAAAAATTCAGTACCGTTTTCATCTAATATAAGGTGGTTTAAAATTTTATCTCCTTACCGACTTAAGGTTCAATACCTGCTTTCTACTTCTTTGGTTCCTTATTACAATCACCTCCCGTGAGATAATAAAAAATCGAAGAAACCAAACAGGCAGATCGTTAAGTCAAAAGACTGGCAAGACCATGGCCAACAAAACAAAACTAAAGGCAAATATTACATATATTAGTGACTAAACATTAAACAGAAATTGAAAGCTTGAGTAACACAAACACTATGACGATGATGGTATGCTCAGGTGCTCCGGAAGAGTTAGCAGCCTCTGCTTTACTATGACACACGTCGTGTTACTCAGTAATCAAATTCGGTTGTAAGTCACAATCATAAGTAATCATAATCGGTATAGGAACAGAGTCGATCCTAGGAGAGTGAAAAGATATTCGTTGTCGTTTGTGAAATGATTTTTTGTAACGAACTATCATGTTGTGATCATGCAGAACAACTTCCGAAGTGAAGAATTAATTTTGTCCAACAGAAATCAATGGGTTTAGTAGCACTACTTGTAAGCGCGCTTTATAGAGAAAATCCTGATTGGAGGTAAAAGCCGCGGAACCATATTAACTGAGAGTTATAAACTCCATATGAAGGTGCGGCTGAAATGTTCCTTACAAGAACACATTAGGAAAATCAAAGCCATCTCTTGTGTCGTGAATTTTTCTTTTCAACTAGCCCTTACTGTCAATTTCTAGATGTAAGTCTAAATATTTATCTTAGAGGAGAACTAATATATAAAGTGAAAATTCATGCACAGCGGGAGGGAATATTGTTCATGTGCTAGTTAGCTGCATGTCGTATATACGTGTTATCCATGATGAGTTTTAACCATCTTCTAGGCTATGCTTCCACGATTAAAGAATATCTGGGTTGATATTGCTTCATTGGAAACATGTTGTCTTCTTTGATATGGCTTTTCCACAATAAAGTGAAAACGACAACAATGATGCCGTCTTTATGAGGTATCCTTGGATAAGTTACTGGATTACAAAACCCTCAAAGAAATAAAATATATGATATGAATTTCAAGCTTAAAAATAATCATGGACTAACGGATATTTATTTCATTCTCTAGTAGATCTTGATTGCTGCTTTATGAATAGAAAATTAGTATCAAAAATGAATGTCATATCTCTTTTCATAATTTTCGATGTCAATCCGACATTACTAACAATCCCGTTCTTACATTTTATTTCAAGGTAGAAAGCAGACTGAGCAGTTTTTATAGTATTATATATTCTAAGTTCAGTTATTATTTCAGTAAAATGAGTCACTATTTGTGATATGATTTTGTCCTGCAATAAAGTTTACAGAGATTGCTTTCAGTAAAATGAGAGCATTTATCGCGGAAGTAGCTGTTAATTGACTCCGTATTTTTCTTTCTTCATATATATATACAAACTATGTGGTCTCTTTGTCTTTGCTCTACATTTTGTCTTACGGCATAAATATGAAAAGTTGATAAATACATTTGGAACAATGACGCATAGTACGTACATATAGAATATAAGTATGTTTTAAAAATGGCGGTGTGAGACAAATCTGAGTTAATAGTCGGTCGGGAAAAAAACTTTTTTTCGTGATACTCACATATTGTTTGAAATGTAACAGAGCATTTTATATAACCACTGAACGTTATTTTTTTTATTTAAGGTATTCAGATATATCTTCAACTGTAACAGCATTTTGTTAAATTCCATCTTAGTTAATGTCTATTAAAATGGGAAGGATATTGGTTGTAGTCATGGTAATTCTTATTCAGTGCAGAATAACCCAAGGTAATATGTTCTATGTCACTAGTTTGGTGCATTGACACAGTATATCATGTACAAGTTTCGCACCTAAGTTTAACATTATGCAAACGATAGCAGATATATATTTTGAAATTTTCCAATCAAAGATTTTCATCACTTCCAGTTAGACAAAATATTTTGCAATTTATTCTGTTTTTATTAAATCAATAGAAAGAAAAAGGCATAAGTTACAAAATTATCCTGGCTGAGCTTATTTTTTTTAAAATAGAAAAAATGCAAACATTAGATTGAACAGACGAGAACCCATACAAATACAAGCATAGCGGATGCTTATCCTTCTAGACACCTGTTCCCACTGCTTGTTTATAAAGTAGTTCGTGTGATTCCCGGATTTGACACAAATTGTCACTCCTGATTTTGACATCCTGATTGGACACCGATGTTGACATTAAGGACTCCACGACGGGTGTTGCGCGCAAGAAAGGGGACGCTTACCCTTCTAGTGCACCTGATCCCACTCCTGTTTTTGAGTGGAGTTCGTGGGTTCCAAGCCTTTGATCTTTTTGTTTGCGTCTTATCTTTTGGTTTGTTTCTAATTTGTCTTTTCTATTTGGACTATTCACCTTTGATCTCTTGCATTGGTATTCTACACTGGACATATCAAACTTCTGAAAAGTGGGTAAGGAATATCCCAGAACTGACAAATTTTATAAATTAAACCACATGGAAATGTAAATCCATTACATTGTAAAGATCAATGTTGTTGTAATAAACCGTTTCAGAATTGCAATGGAAATCTGGGTACGTCATTGTTTTGATTGAATTTAATTGGTCTAGACGTCTTTAACGAGGCCACTGATTTTGCTCAATGCGTTTTGCAAGGAGGGAAGTTTAATTTCTGAATCGGTCCATTAACTGTAATGAACGTAAATGCTGCCATAAAATACATTTGTAATTGTTCATAGGGTAAGGGTTTGATTTTTTAGCACGAAGAACTCGCAGGGCACTGTCGACTTCCCAGAAATCACAACTTCTCAACTTACACAACGATGCCAGAAAAAATGTTACCTCAACCGCTACAAGAAGTTTGCCACTTATGGTAACTGATTTATTTACTGGAACTGTCATTTAAACTAAAGTTCTGCTGATTCATTACGTTAGTGACCACCAAATATATTCGTTTTACCAAATGCCAAATATACTTAGACTGTATTATGAGTCAAAACCTTGTTACTGTAAAACAGTTTCACAGAATTTAACTTGTATTGTTGTAACTATGAAAATGAAAAGACATGGTGTAAATGTCATAGAGACTGCACTCCAACCACAAGAAAAAACAGAGGTAATTTACAAATTTAGAGGTCTCAACAAGGCCTTCAACAAGGGTTGAATACAACTCCTTGTGAAAAGCTCTAAATCACCACCTCCCCCAAGGAAAAATCGTGTATGCGTAAAATAATACTGCTCTTACCCAAATATAATCAAAAATATACATGTAGCAAAACAATAAACAAAAAGACAAACCTATAACCACAATTCCTGTCTTGAGACAGGCACGTGAGACTACATCTTTTATCGTCAGAAAACAGGAAGTATATTCTATATGAGAAACGAAGCAAAATAAAAATTTAAGGATGTTATCGTGTCAGATTTCCATCCGATTTTCTGTTTTAATTATATTTAAAGGCAATACATATTTTGCCTATTTATCCGCTGATTATGTCTTTCAAACTTTTGCAAATCTTTATCTTAACTCGAATGCCATTTTTTATATTAATGTTATAAATTGCGCTACCCGCCAATTTGCTTATTGCATTATGTCAGAGAATGTTTATTAAAACCACTCTATGCATATCTTGATCAAGTTTTCATGTTGAATACTTGTTTATTGCATGTTTTGTATATAAAAGGAATTCGAAGATACCAAAGGGACAGAGAGAAATCGTGAAACGAAAGACAAACATAGAACACACAACACTACACTAAAAACTAAAGCTGGAGTAACGCGAACCCTACCAGAACCAGGGTGAGTTCATATGCTTTCGGAAGGGTGAGCAACTCCTGCTCCATTAGTGGCACCCGTCGTGTTATTCAGTAGACAAAGCCGGTGTATAGTCATAATCTATGTTAGTTACAACCGGTATAATAACGGATTTGTATTCACGACAGTGGGAAGATAGCCATTGTCATCTGTGAGATGGATATTTCGTACCGGTCAACCAAATCGAAAACCGAAAAATTAAGAGATAGTAATACATGTATACAATATAGTATAGAGGACTAATTATGTCTGTAAAGTGAAAACAACATTATTATAGATTCCGATTCTTATTTCAAGGTTAATGGTAACAGTCTATAGTTTTAATTCTATAAATATTTTATTTAAAGTCTTGTATTTATTTGAATACACTTTTTCCCAGACACCAAAAAGATTTTACCTCAGAAATACAAACAAATTGCAAACTTACTTATCCAGCGAGTCGACATCGTTGCTCTGAGATTTTGTCTTGTAGCTCCAGATAGTATGCATTTTGACGGCGTCCAATCAATATTGTAAATCTTTGAAAAATCAGTTTCGATTTTTTTAAATGATGTAATCATTGCAAAACCAGACCAAATTTGGTTGCCAAGGCCAATGTAATCATAGAGAAAGATAACTTAGCTTGTTTTCCTTCATTTGTTGCCTCGAAGGCGACCTTGTTGTAGAAATAGGCCGTTTGGTTTCTCCACCTAGAGGTTGGCAGGGTGTATAAATACTCCACCACTCTGTTGCACATAAAAATTGGTTGCTTGGTGTCTCCGCCAAGAGGTAGAATCCGTTCTTCATCGGCGTTCATTGGTTAGGCGTGATGTTCAAAATGATGGTCCGTCAGTGATCACTTGCTCAGACTAAATAGCCAGCCCATACACCAACAGTCTAAGTTTTGCATCACATGGAATGGAAATTCCGCGGCCTGTCACCAACCGCGTCCTTATGATTTATTGTGTGTTCTCGTCCAGAATATGTGTGATATATTGGCCATTGGACGATTAGCAGGCAACAACCAACCAACATTTATTATTGTGATTTCTAAACATCAGTGTCAGATATAGCCGAAGTATCTTTGATACGCTAGGTATAATATTTTTACTGTTAAAGAGGAAACGAAAGAAAACCGAAGGGCCATTCAAAAGGGGAATGTCGAACGATTCGGCAAATCGAGTACACGAACAAGACATAACATATATACATCTAATACAAAAAAATAATACAAATATTTTATTAAAAATTTTAACATGAAAACAAAATAACTACTATATTCAACCGCTACAATCGCTGTTTCCCATTAAATCAAAAAGGTTTATGGTTGGTTTAGCATCCTATTTCAGGTTTATTTAATATGAACACTTCTTTTTACTATGTTTGAATCGCGGTCTTCCTTTGTCTTTTGTTCTAATGCTGCAGATAAGGAGTTACTCTTTTGAAATGCGTGTCCACCATAACAAAAATCCAAATATTTATTAAAACATGGGAAAACAATGATTTTTTATTATTGATTATTTTAGACCTGGAGTGATGAACTAGCACAGATAGCGCAGAACTATGCAGACCAATGTATCTGGGGCCATAATAGTCAAAGGTCTATGCAGAGCAAATTGTTTCAGTATGTTGGTGAAAACCTTTATGTTTCCTCTGGTATGATTATTACTAAAGAGATTTATCTTTTGTTATGTATTCTACATTTTTATTAACTTTGTATGGCAACCACCCTACTTAAAGTAACAATATTCTACCGGACAAAACCACTTAATATTATTTTTCAAGCAACAGTTGAATATTGTCTCATTTTTTTTCTAGTATGACATGTATCTCGGTTGAATTAAAAAATACAAGTTTATCAATTTTGAATAAATATAGTCAATGTTATTCTGTAGATATCAGCAAACGCGTGTATTTAAATTTTCAAAAACTGAAGAAGATTTACACAAGCGTCATAGGTAAATTATTAAAGCAACCAAATATTTATTTGTAATAGATAATGACAAAAATATGTTTTTTTAATAAGGGATAAGCAGTTATGTAAAAAAGGGTGTTTCGAGCTGGGTGGAAGAAAAGAAAAACTACCACTATTCCAGTAATTCTTGTCGCGGCGTGTGTGGTCATTATACACAGGTAATTTATCACATAAGGAAATCTTATAAAAAAATAAAAATTATATTGTGTTATTTAGCATTTTTTGGATATGATAATCGTCCTTCCCGAGGACGCATGTTTCTTGCAGGTTTTAAAAAATACAAAACTTCCGGATTCCAGAAATATTCATTTTTGTATTATAAAGCAGTCAGTTCCTTGGTACAATGTCACAACTTTGCGTCTGGTATTAAAAATGTCATTATAAATGAATATTAAAGAGCCAATATACAGAGACTGGAATTATTCTTTTTTGACACCAGTTTTTAAAAAGTCACATATTTCTAAACATTCATGATTTTTTTTTACGTTTAACATTGATAAGGTTCCTACAATCCACATGATCCTGTTCACGAGAATATTTTAATATGAGCAACACGTTTAAAAGATTTTTTCATATATTTTTCACAATTTTGTATATTTTTGGCAAAAATTTTCCGTGAAGGTCTTAAAAACCAAAGACAAATTTCTGCTGACATTGAATGCATTATCTTTCAACAATTTAGACAACATGGTCCCGAATGTCTTTATCTTCGGAAAGCAAATCAGGAATTTTTTTTACAAAATATCCTATAATGCTTCTGACTACATATTTTCGTGTGTCAAAACATTAATTTTTCCGGGGGGAGGGGGGGGTGTTGAGATTTTAATTTGTCCAAACCTAGCCCTACAGTTTGCACACTGTTGTAAAAATATCTCAAAATACAATAATGTTTGTAAAGAGTGGAACACATACAAAGTAAATTTTCAACACGTCTTTGTTTTTTTGTTCCGCGCTGTTTGGATCATCAATCGGGATACAGAAAACTAAGAGTTAAGTTAGGGATGGGAATAGGTGCTGATTTATACACCTCTAAATGATGCTATAACAATTGAAATGTTTAGATTGTATGGTCAGACAGTACTAAACTTGGCTGTGGACTGGCAAACTGTTCCACTATGAAAAACCTTGGATTTCGCAATGCTCGATACATAGTATGTAACTATGGGCCAGGGTATGTTTGATTATCAAATTTATTTACTAATAAATAGCATTACAATGTTAACTAAGCTATTGTAATTTTAAAAGCTTTTGAATCATTTGCAGTACAGCTGTTTATGAGTTTTTACTGAAATGTAAAAGAAAACATGTAAAAATGAGACGCAAGCCAAATCATCAAACATTGCATTTACAGGAGATATTTGAAAGCAGGTTTTTTATGTCATAGTCATATAAATTCCAGTTAATTGTGCATATTTTTGTTAGGGCTCTTACATGGTAACATCAGTCGGATGAGTTCATGATGTTATTTTCTATTCATCTGACCTTTTTTAATTATAACATGAAATATGCACGTTAATCTGATTTCAGTGGTAACATCGTTGGAAGAAAACCTTATTAAAAGGGAAACACAATTTTCCAAAAGGTAATATGACATTGAAGCTTGAGAAAAAAATGAGGTATAAGGTCATAAGTACCAAAGGGGCAAACAAACCTGTAATTAGCAAGGTCATAAAAATAAAGGAAAAAAGGACAAATAATAGCACAATTGTCTTAAGTCAAACTTTATGTATATGGTCCGTGCCGAACAACTTTATAAAGTAAAAATTTACACATCAACAACATTCTATAGCTGACCACATACATCCACTTTTGAGTTCATTTACGAAAAAGAACTATTAAATGTATTAAAATAGATCTTCAACAATTTAAACCACTGAAAAAAGGAAGTCATTCTTTTTTATCAACTTGTTGTTTTATTTGTATAGTAGCGACAACAGACATACATTCAACTTAACGGAATGTCCTGAGAATATGTTATACTGACACTTAATACTACAGAAATCTAATTGAGATAAATATACTGACTTCTTCATGTTCACTTAATGATTAGATTGGAATTAAACACAAAATCTTCTTCAAAGCGTCTACAAATAAAACTAGAGGCTAAGAGAACTATGCCTGTATCACCAATCTGTCTAAAACTAGAAATGCTGTGAAAAGTCAAGTGTAGAATACCTATGCGAGAGATCAAAAGTGCATAGTCCAAAGAGACAAGACAAATTTACAACAAACTAAAAGACAAAACGTAAACAAAAGGAACAAAAACTTGGAATCTACGAACTCCCTTACAAAACAGGAGTGGGATCAGGTGCTCCGGAAGGGTAAACATCCCCTGTCCTGAGAAAACTCACAATGATTTCCCCACCCCAACTTCATCGATGTAGTTGCCTTAGTGTAAGTTTCGATGTATTTTACCGGATCCATATAGAAACATTGGCTATTACTACTACTAAACTAATACATGTTTATATCAGGTTTAAAAGACTAAAACTCATTAGATTTTTAAAAGACCTTATCAAATTTTGAATGAGAATGAACATAAAACGGTATTGATTAACAACTTTATAAAATGCAATTAACTACAAAACAAACGATTTGAACTCAAAATATTGTTGAAATACCAAAACAGCAATTTTTATATGCAAGACCACTGCGACTCCTGATTCATTTATACAAGTAATATGTAAATCAGTGGTATATATATTTTTAGGCAGATAAACAGACGATGGACTAATTCAGAGAACAGGTCAGCCAAATCCACTCGACTTAAGAAGTGTTAGCTATTAAACTTAATAATGTAAAATATTCAGTATTTTGTTTCTACCTTTTGCTTAAAAATGTTGCATACATCATATGTAAAAAAGAACAATAACAAGTTCTTTTAAAACTCGTATTAAAGGTTGAGATGACACGGGGTACATGTATGCACCTTTAAAGGAGCAATAACCGAAAAAGTATGTTTTTCTTTAAAAAAAACCCAACATTTTCGCCTCGCTCAGCTCAACGAACCCAACTTCCAAACAATAAATCCATGGCCACCTGACCTTTCTACATAATAGAGAAAGCACGAATAAATCAAAGGGTTTGTTGAAAATTCAATTAGAAAGTCATGGTAAATTTGAAAACAAGAACAAGAGGAGCTGCGACATAAATCCACACACAGATATAAAATTTTCATATCAATAAAAATTAGGATCACACCAAAGATGCTGGTAGTAAACGCAGGTGGTCCAAATGGGTAAACAGCTTCTGTCTTCATTAAAAACACCGGTCGTATAGCCTGGGTGACCAATGATTATGTTTTCAGATT
Organism: Geukensia demissa; assembly: GCA_034783895.1. Taxonomy (NCBI): domain Eukaryota; kingdom Metazoa; phylum Mollusca; class Bivalvia; order Mytilida; family Mytilidae; genus Geukensia; species Geukensia demissa. Next base: position 1,895 of record JARWCS010111411.1, on the reverse strand, counting down.
TTGCGGATTATAACGGATGCATGAGAAAACAGTCTGGGCAGGCCGAGACTACGGGTCGTTTTGCCGATTCAAATCCTGTAATTGTCAGTTGAGGATATGGGGAAGACAATATTATTCTCATGAAGAAAGTTTAGGATCACAACAATGAAACGTGACCGAATAAATTCAGGATCCTGAAGAAGAAAGACAGCAGCACCTTATGATATAAAATCGCTATTATAAAGGAAAACAACTCGTCTTCAATTGGGAAACATAAGTTTATACCGGCAAACAAAATCGTGATGTCGACTTAAAAACGAAATGGAATGACGACTTCAGTCGATGAGCAGAATATGGTTTGAGTGGTCTTTGAGTCAGCAGCTAATCCCCATCAAGACAATAGTTGAAAAAGGGCCTTGAATACATATAGACTGTAAGATGCACACGTCGTACGCCGAGACACCTGGAATGTTACTACTAATGAATGGAAAGTTGACTTTTGGAAAGTCGAAATCATCATTAGTATGCTTTGAGTTTCCCTTATTTCATCCTATTTCAAGTTCAATATCTAGAGAGGGGCTCGAGGCAGATACAGGTGTCTTTATTTTAAACCCATCTTGGGTAGATGAGATGACGATAATCACCAAATCCATACGGATTCAAATAAAAGTCTTATTTACAAAATTCGAACCTAAAGTACGTAAAACCTGTTTGGTAGATAATTAACATTTATATTTTTTTCCTAAAGTAGCATGCGGGCCGGCGGTATTTGATGAAATTAAGGTATCACAAAACATAAATTTATTTCCGGAACGGGAAACCATGTAGCCATTCAGACATTTCGCCAAATATTTTGATTTCTGGTTCGGTAAACATTGTGCAGTTGAACGATAAACCAAAATACAAAATTACCAATGTTAAATAAATTTGGAAAATTTAGGTAGGCTATATGTACATTTCAAGAAGTAACCTCTCATCAGTAGCAATAGACCGACACATAGGTCACAGATTCCAATATAGCAAAAGAATCACTCAAATCCAAACAAATCGAAATGGGAAGCCAAATTCGACGGCAGGGATAACTACTTAGTGCATTACTTTTAGAGCCCTTTCCGTATTTTCAGTGTTTTAGAATTTTAGCAAACGAGAAATATCCCCGACTGATTAAGAGTTAGACATGGGATAATTTTGTGAAGAAATCCTCAACAAAATTTCATTCTCATTATCCTCTTATAACATACGATTTGTGAAATTTCCTGAGGAACATCTAACCTTTCAAAATGACCCAACATTTTACAAATTTTTGCATTGACGATTGAGACATTTAATTTAAAAAAATTATATTTGTGACGATTTTGTACTTTCCGTTTACAATTTTTATGCTTTATATTCATCATACTAAATCCAAATATTTGTTTTAAAATATATTAACTTTATGAATTGGAACTAATATTGAACTTTCTCGTGAATTAATTAAATTACCAAAAACGAATATAAGATGTCAATAAGGTTAGTGTTGAACATGACTTGATAAATGAATCATTATAGGCTAATTTAATATGAACATTCGCTATTCTTAACATTGCACGCATCCAATTGTGTTCTTAGTCTTTCGCAAACATAAGCCTACACGTTAGGTCACCTGCCCAACAACCATTTTTTACCATATTTTTCATCTTACGACAACCCGTCGCCTGTTGGTTTATTTAGTTTACTTTTTAAGATAAATTAGTGCAAAACGGTTAGACCAAATCACTCTGTATTTTTGTCGCTTCGTGCGTCAATTTTAAAGGGTTTTCACGTATTGCTTCACATATAGAATATTATGTCTATTGTTTCTATACTCACGGAAAAAAGAAACTGTGCAAGGCTTTTGCATTAATTAAAATATATACCAAATATTTATTTCTAGCAAT
>JARWCS010111301.1:0-15022 GCA_034783895.1 Geukensia demissa | reverse complement strand
GTGACTTCTCAGAACTGTCTGGTTTAAAACTATGAGTCTTACTTTATTTGGTACAGGGGTGTATCATCATAGATAACGTAACATACACAGTCATGACTAAAGGTTAAATAATGTTAGCATTTTTGTTGTCGTATTTTTCTCTTATGCTAAGCTAACTATATTTAAGACTTTTTGTGAATCAACACAATGCAGTGTGTTTCTATACATGCAGTCATGACCTCTGATTTCAATGTTTAATAAGTATTGTTTCAGTATTATTTGTTGCAGCAGTGAAGTTGAACTCAGCTATTGAAAAAAGCAAAACTTTCTGCAGTGCTTTCAGCACTTTGATTCTTTGGTGGTGCTTACATGCCCAGTTTTGGGGATTTTCTTTTGTCCCTGACACAGGGTATGTATTAATGCTGGAGGCCTATCCACCTTGTATATTTTGTATGCAAATTCTTTTCCTATACGATTGGGAAAATCTTTAACTTAATGATACATCAAAGGAGTTTCTTGAAGAGTCCTGGTTAAATTTGTTTTATTGGAGTTATGGCCCGTAATTACTTAGAAGTTTGACAAAAGGCTCTTTTAAGCGCTCTAGCAAATTTATTTTTTACTGGATTTGGATATAATTTATACAGTATCTTAACCTCAATAACAGCTATACTAAAAAGAGAGTGCAAATAAGTCCTGGTCAAATGAATTTGTAGGTGTTTTCCCCCTTATACCGTAGAAAATTGTCAAAACATCTATCTAAGCGCTCTAATAACTTGTTTGGCAATGCTGTAAAAGCGCAGAATTTGGTTTATACTTAATGTAAATTTCTAGTCAGATACCACTGAAAACGGATATTCCATAAGGAAATGTGACATGTTACTCTAACACATGACAGCATTTTATAATTTTATCTAACACCCTCGAATGCAGAATAATTATGTAAGCGCTGTAATAACTTGTTTGGCAATGCTGTAGCAGAAAATTTGTACCATTTATCTTGTTTTTGTTATAAAAAAAGGGTGAAAGAGTTAAAAAATGTGATTTTGCAGGAGATATTAAGAAATTTTATTTTTCATGTAATTTTGATGGGTGTTTTTCATTTGATTTGTCTCATTGAGAGCTTTCAATGGTATGTCAACAGATTTTTTTCTATCTCTTACCATTTTCAAGACAAAAGAGGTCAAATGTTGCTTAAAGTGTAATTTTGCTTCTTTTTGTGGGGTATGGAACAAAATTTATTTTTCATCTGATTTTGATGGGATTTTTTTCACTGGATTTCTTTCAGTTGGTTCTATCAGTATTGTGTCAACAGGTATTTGCTATCTCTTACTGTTTTTAGGGGGGCGGGGTTATTTGGGTCAAATTTGCAAAAAGGTGCATTTTGTCTATCTTCAAATTTCCAACTTTTTCATTATATTCATCTGATTTGAATGGGTTTGTTTGATTGAGAGCAATTAGTAAAAAGCCAAAGGATTTTCTCTATTTCTAACCATTTTATTTAGATAAAAGTTCCCAACGGGGCTGAAAAATGCAATTTCCTGTGTCCAGCGTAATACTATGTCTTTCCAAATAATGTGTCCACATTTACCATAGTGCTCAATGTAAATCTTCTTTCTTGTTAATGGACTGTGATCCTGTCATGCTGCGCTTGTGTAGCACCTCGGTTTTATTTGGTGCCAATCTGTCGTTCAAGATTGCCACCAGTTTTTGGTGTAAAAATTAAAATGGATATTTGTTGAGTTCTGCAAACAAAGTTCTCTTGAATAAGTTAATCAAATGTTTAATGATATGAAAGTCACCTTTTTTTTACTTTTTGTCAGATTTTTTCACTTTTCAGGTTTTATCCATTGTAAACACTTTTATATTTACCATATATCCCATGGTTTCTATGCATGCACACATCTTAAATAGTAACCTAAGAAGATGTCATAAAGCTCTATTTATTTCTTCACGGTTTTTAGCGGAAAGCATTGTCATTCAAATCCTATGGAAAGTCTAAATAGACCCAGTTCTGCTCAAAATGTGTAACTCGAAAACAAACTATTTTACCCAAATAATATTTATACAACTTATTTTGTTCCTTCATTCAATTTTGAATGCTGTATGATAGAAAATTGTTAACCTCAGTTTCTTTTCTCTTAGTCAGATAGTAACCATTGTTTGATTCTGATCGGACAGACCAAAATAAAAATTATAAGTTTACAGTTCCAAATCCAAAACGATCCCTATTTTAGAAAGAGCGCCAACTTATCATATTATCAAAATATTCAAATTTGAAAATGAAAAGATATGGGTTAAATGTCAGAGGGACAGTACTCCAAGGAAAGGAGAAGGTTCGATAAGGACCGTTTTCGGCCTCAAAAAAAAAGTGAAGTATAAATTTGAAGTTTTACATTTTTTGAAAACTATAAGGTCATATTTTTAAAACGTAATTAATCTTTTTAATAAAAATTGTAAGATTTAGTGATTTTTAACTGCTCAAACTTCGTCCAAAAAATGGAAAATTCAACAAATAAGCTGAATATTGTCTAATTTATACTCGTTTTTTGCCATTTGTCGCACACATGTTACACCTCAATTTTTACATATATTATGTAGTTAAGTTAGTTACATCATATGTGTAAATATTTTGGTGTAACACACATGCGGACAATACGATTAGAGGCAAAAATACCTTAAAATCAACAAAAAATATAAACATTTTTTAACATTTTCGGAAATGATGTATTTTAATGACGTCATACCTAAAGCAAGTGAACTTTTATACTAAAAAGAAAGCTGCACATATTAAGAAAATTTATTTTTCTATTCAACAAACACTTTTAGATAAAATTATACTTAGATTGTTATAATGTGTAAATTTCTGGGCCAAAAAGGAACCTTGCTGGACCTTCTCCTTTACAAATCTAAAGGCCTACACAAGGCCTTCAACAATGATGGAATACCACTCCTTGTGAAAAGAAAGTAAAAAAGTATGTGAAAAATAAAACTGCTCTTACCTGAATCTTATCCATAATGTGTATGTTATACATTTGTTGTTTTTATAAAATTAATTACAGGCTCTTCAGGAGTCTGGTAAGATATTTGTATTTTTGTTTAGAATGAACTAAGTTTGAAATATTTATGCCTTGATTTGCACGACTTTATAGATGTGTATCTAGGCTTTTCTCTACCAACTGCCAGTTATTGTGGTTGTCTATTCTTCAATTACTTGAAGATATTTTGTTTTTTCTGCACTTGCTATAATTTTAGGAAATGTACTGCAAGACATCTGTTTTAGTCTGTTCTGCACTAACTGTAAGGTATCTGTGCTTTAAACTGTACTGCACTAACAGCATGACATCTGTGCTTTAAACTATACTGCACTAACTGTAAGACATCTATAATTTGGTCTATACTGCACTTACTGTTAGACATCTGTTCTTTGGTATGTACTACACTAACTGTTAGACATATGTGCTTTAAACTGTATTGCACTATCTGTAAGACATCTATAATTTAGTCTATACTTCACTTACTGTTAGACATCTGAATTTTGGTATGTACTACACTTACTGTTAGACATCTGAATTTTGGTATGTACTACACTTACTGTTAGTCATCTGTGCTGTAGTTTATACTGCATAACTAACTGTAAAACATCTATGTTTTAGTCTGTACTGCACAACTGTAAGACTTGGTGTTTTAAACTGTACTGCACTAACTACAAGACATCTGTGCTTAGACTGTAAGACATCTGTGCTTGATTCTGTACTACACTTACTGTAAGATATCTGTGCTTTAGTCTGTACTGCACTGACTAAGATATGTGTGTTTTAGTCTGTACTGCACTAACTATAAGACATATGTGCATTAGTCTGTACTGCACTGAATGTAAGACATCTGTGCTTTAGTCTGTATTGCACTGACTGTAAAGCATCTGTGGTTTAGTCTGTACTGCACTAACTGTAGGACATATGTGTTTTAGTCTGTACTACACTTACTGTAAGACATCTATGCTTTAGTCTGTACTGCAATGACTGTAAGAAATGAGTGCTTTAATCCGTGTTACTTTTACTGTAAGACATCTATGTTTAGTCTGTACTGCACTAACTGTAAGGCATATGTGCTTTAGTCTGTACTGCACTGACTTCAAGAAATCTGTGGTTTAGTTTGTACCGCATTAACTGTAAGGCATATGTGCTTTAGTCTGTACTGCACTGACTGTAAGACATCTGTGGTTTAGTTTGTACTGCAATAACTGTAAGGCATATGTGCTTTAGTCTGTACTGCACTGACTGTAAGACATCTGTGGTTTAGTCTGTACTGCACTGACTGTAAGACATTTGTCCTTTATTCTATACAGCACTGACTGTAAGACATCTGTGTTTTAGTCTGTACTGCACTTACTGTAAGACATCTGTGCTTCAGTGTATGCACTAACTGTAAGACATATGTGCTTTAGTTTGTACTGCACTAACTGTATGACATCTGTGTTTTAGTATGTATTGCACTCATTGTAAGACATCTTTGCTTTAGTCTCTACTGCACTTTCTGTTCCATCTTTGGTTACAGTATTCTATTTTTGCAGAAATATAATGTTTCATTGTCTAACAATTTATACTCCAGCATGTCTTATGTTCAGTTAAGACCAATTTAGTTGACAGTTGTTTTTTTATATTTGTAATAAAAAAGGAGACTAGTTTAGTGTCAACTTTTGTAATATTTTATCAAATTTGGACCATTTTACATTTTTAGAATTTAAACTCACTTCTACATTTATTATTTCTTCCTTGTCAAAATTATAAGGCTATGATTTTTAATATATTTACACAAATTGGTGGTAAAGGTATTGCTATGAATCTGATTTATTGATTGATTAACTGAATATTTGTAATCAGAGAGCACATTTTAATGCATATTTCAGACGAGGGTATGTTAATGTGAATAAATGAATAAACTCATATTGCAGTAGACCAATTTGCTGCTCTGGATTTTTAACAAGGCAATTGTCTGCAAACCCACACATTATTCTGACTCAGATCAAACTGTTCCTGCTCTTACTACTAATTACTGCATGATAAACAAAGAAGCACAGAATGTCTTTGGTTTTAACTGGCCAGGGATTAAACCATTGATCTTCCACACTGGAGGTTAAGCATTTAAGCATTGAAGTATTGGACCTTTAGAGTAAATAAATGGATATGAACAAATAGCAAAATTATGCTACCCAAAACAGTAGAAGCCCTGTTAAAATATACATGAGCTATCATATCAAGGAAAATAATTTATTTCCCTTTTAAAGGTTTGGCATTATTTTGACTGAAGTTTGCACACGGAGAGAACCATACAGTCAAGAATCTAATGTCTTTGAACCAGAACAGATTATTCAGCTTGTTAAAGACAAAGATTCCCTTGCAGCAGCTGAAGCCAAACAGGTATTCATATCTCACATTTTCAAGAAGTACATCCAAACAGGTATTTATATCTCATTTTGTCAAGGATTACATCCAAACAGGTATTTATATCTCATATTGTCAAGGATTACATCCAAACAGGTATTTTTACTCATATTGTCAAGGGTTACATCCAAACAGGTATTTATATCTCATATTCTCAAGGATTACATCCAAACAGGTATTTTAACTCATATTGTCAAGGATCACATCCAAACTGGTATTTATATCTCATATTGTCAAGGATTACATCCAAACAGGTATTTATATCTCATATTGTCAAGGAGTACATCATTAAGTCATGAGGTATTGAAAAACTAAAATCATATGAGATATTAAACCTTTCAAAAACTTACCTTGGGTAATACCCAGTGTTATCTTAACTATTGTTGCACTCAGCCCAGACTTCAGTCCTATGCTGACAATAGCAAAGCATGCATTCTAATGTCTGTTCCATTGTACTTATATAGAAAAAAAATGAATTCTATCTAATTTAAGCCTTGACTAGATCCATTTTTGCAATTAAATCTTACAGCTTCGATTAAATTTTGATGTAATTTTTACATTTTTTGGAATTGTAAGACAGAGCTCCAGATAAGATTTTTTGTATTGTGTAAATTACTCTCTATTTTTTTCAACAAATTAGGTGATGAATTGTTTTATAGATTTAGCTTCACCCCCATATTTTGCCACTTATTGGGTTTTTAACTCCCAAATTCCCAAATTCATGAAACTATTGTGTAATTTCCATTATCATTTAACATTAAAGTATACAATACTTGTAAAATGTTCTAAAAAGAATAGTCAGTTTGAAAAAAAGATTCCTTCTAAACTTTTCAAAATGTTATAATATAGAGCTTGAGCAGTAACTTGTCTTTGGTGCATTTATTATCAGTCTTGATTTGCATAATTCACCCACTTCAGTACAGTGCTTTTGGGTGAAACTTCAGGTGGTTGTCAATATAAAAGGGAATTCTTAATTCAATAGGGTTTCAAAACCCTTCAACAGCTAAATTGGATTTTTGTTAAGTTTGATTGGGTAGTTACCCCAAAATACAGCTTATCTGGAACTCTGGTAAGAGTACTGCAGCTTCACCAATGATCCAAATATAGCAGGGACTTACAGGTCCTTGAAATCCTTGAAAGTACTTGAAAATGAAAGTTTGAAAATCAAGGACTTGAAAGTACTAGAAATATGAATAGGGTCTTTGAAAGTCCTTGAATATCAAAATTGGATCAAACATACATTTTATTGTTCAAATATTCAAAAATGAAGAATTGCTCAATTTCTGACCATCGTTCAATTATTTATCATTCAAAAGAGAAGACACCTGAGACTGAGTGAGAGTGCTGGGGTATAGAAATAAGCCATTCAGTTTCTCCAACAGTAGGTAGTATCTCTGCTAAAGGGGCGTCTGTTGGTATGAAATGATGTATAAATACTCAATATCCCTCCCTTAAGGTTGTCTTGAGGAAAATAATAGGCACTAGATATCTGAAAGGGACACGCCTGGTTGTAAGTGATGTAAATATTCACAACCTGTCAAAGGGAGACGTTAAAGTCACCCTGTGTTTACAGAATGCCATGTTCTAAGCATGTTGAAGGCACCTTGTTATGGCTCATTTTCAGTGTTCATAATGCGTCAGTTACAAAGGTATATTTTTTACCCTGTCCATCCAGAAATTTTTCCAGTGGTTGTCTAAAAACCCCCTACCTCTCTCTTGCTAACAGTCTACATATTGGTTTATTGTTTGTTACCTGTTCCCGTCTTGAATATGGCATAAAAATTGGATGTTAAGCAGCACTTAGTAAATTATCAGTCAGAAAATAAAGTGAATGCAAAAATATTTATAATAGTAAATTTCCCCCAAACAGTTACAAAATGACTAGTCATGGTTGCCTCACTCAGATTTTTAGAAAAAAAAGTTTGAAGGTCAAGAAAAACAACAATGGACACCAGGAGAATAATTTAGCATTTTTCTTAATAATGGTATGTATGGTAAGAATGGTCTAACCCAGATTCCCCTTTTGAGCGTGGCCAGGTGGTTGAAATAAGACGTTTGGTTTCTCCACCTGCAAGTAGAACTCCTGCTAAAGGGGTGTCCACTGGTTGGGCGAGATGTTTACTCAACCAAATAGAGAGTAATGGGGGTTAAGAAAATTGGTGGCTTGGTTTTTCTGCCTGGAGGTAGAATCCATCAGTTAAAGTCTGTGGCTTGGATGGAATGGATAAAATGTCAACCAACAATCTTCTAAGGTGATGTTAAAACAACCTGTCCCATGTTGGGAAAAATGCCATGCTCTCAGCATGGTAAATAATATTTTGCAGCAACTCAGAAAGATCCATTATTGGGCAGTTGCAAAGACTTAATTTCCCAGCCCTACCCATGCTATTCCTATTTGGAGTCCAGTGACCAGATCTTTCCCTGGCATAAAAAATGCAAATGATGAGGACATCCTTTGTCCTTGAAAAACCTGAAAATATGCCTTGAAAGTCTTCAAAAAGTGCTTGCATGATTATTGTTGTAAGAAATGTTAACAAATCGTGACATACACCCAAGGGACTGATAATCACTACCTCTCCATCATATTACAAAGTCCATATTGTTTAATTGTGTTTAACTTTCTTATCTTTTTCTGCTGCAGTTGAAAACAAATACAGTTGCAGCATTCTACACACTGATTTCCAACTATACAAGCAAAATGGCCAAGTGACTGTTAAATATTTGATGGCTAGCTTATTTCTAATATATTTTTATATATCCCTCAAAAAATGTTTATACTCTATGTCAGAGTTTGTTGGAACGGGTAAAAAGGTTGTGAAAGAAAAACTTTCTATCGTATTCTTATAAAATCGTGTTAATTTTGTAGATTGAAAAAAGTGCAAGTAACTTGCAATAATACTTGATAGCAATTACGGTGTATTTTAAGCTGCACTTAAAAGTTTTTTAAATCTCTACGGGGATTATACATTATAAAATTGGCCATTTATTTACCGGAAGAGGTCGTTTGCACACGCTAGCGAGAGACTGGGAGTACACATTGTCAAAGTTGCATAATAATTAAGTACCTTTACTAGGATTTAATAACCTTCAAAAATGCTAAGTATCGAGCCTGAATGAAATTTTGAAAGTAATTCTTCTGATATGTATCGCAAAAGGAGGTCCGAATATTAAAATGTGTGCAATTTTTCAAATAACTTTATTTAGGTCAAACTTCATCGCTCCCTCTAAAAACAAAGATTGTCAACCCTCAACATTAAATCCCCATAGATAATTCAGGAGCAGATAATAGTATGTAAAACGCTTCTGCATAGTGTTAAGCGTGAACCGTTAACCGTGGAATAATTCTTTCTTTTTATTTCAAATAAATACAAAGGGGGAACGCACATACAATTAAATTAAGCCCGAAAATCGCACTCCAGAAGAGTTTGACATAGAGTATAGTTTCCCAGAGTCAGAATAATGTGTCTGGATAAAGTGTTATGTCTTCCTTCGGACTTTTCACCAACTAACTTTATTGTATCATCAATTTAACTAATGCTTCAGAAGATATTGCTAAAAACAGAACATAATATGTTGACCGATTTTTAGTGTTAGTAATCGTTATAAAAACATTAATAGTTTTTTTATGTTTACTCTAAAACTACAAATTACCAAACAAAACAGTCAATATCTTAATCGTTACGTTCTATATTTGACAAACCAACCTATAATAAATATTATTTACAAATCTGAAAATCTTTTAAAAGATTACATTTTCTCTCAGTGTATAGCGTATTTTTAAACAGAGAAAAAAATAAGCTCATTGTTTAAAGTACCATTACTTATAAAATACTTACCCGTGGATGTATCTGAAAAAAGAAAGAAAAAATTCAGCAAGAATTTGTTGTAAGCAATATCTAATGGCATTGACTATTATAATCTTATAGTTTGTTTTCAAATTCTACATTGACTCTGGTAAAAAACATCCTGAGTGGATAAATCTCTTTAACATAACCCAATGCTATTAAATTTTATCGATGTATAAAAGCTAATGGAACTTAAAGATTGAACAATATATTTGAAGATTATCTTATTTTACAAGTTCATGACGATAGGACAAAAATCGGAAAAAATCAAGAATACTATTGCTCTGTTGAAACACAATTGAAATCATGCATGCATTATAGTAGCATATCAAAATAAAAAGTACCTACCATACACATCTGTTATGAAGCAGCAGGAAAAAAGGAAAACAACATATAATTAGTACTGAACAAACATCTGCGTTTTGTTTTCTACATATTTCGCAATCTCGTGTTACTACAATATTGTATATACCATAAAGTTTTTATTAAATGTATCGTAGCTTATTTGGAAGCCATAATACATACTATGGTATTTATAAGCGAGTATGACTTGGGGGTCTTTCTTTTAACCAATGACCATTCATTAACATGTACTTGAAAACACGTATGGTTTGCATACAGGCTGAAATTTCAACGACGCACGAATAGTTTTAAAGTTTTATCAAACTTAAATCTGTATAAAATATGAGTAAAACTGAATTTTTTAATAAAAAATGAGTAAAATTGTAAAACGCAATAATTGCTTTTTCAGAAATTCATTTATTGCAATGTAATTCAAACAAACATAATTTACATTATAATAACTTTGATACTTTGTGTATTTAACTATAGATGTAACATACTCACCACCTTCAGAAAGCAAGTAAGAAAAACAATCTACATAAAATGCATTCTGTAACATGAAAACATTATTGACCTTTAAATAAGCGCATTGGCTGAAAACATATATATGTATTATACTTAGTGTATAATATTAACCTATTTGTTCATGTTGGTGCATTTGGTCCACATATCCTATATAGACCGACCTTCAGGGCCAATATACTATACTGGACGCGCGTTTACAATTATACATAACCAAAAATGTCTGACATTAACGACAGGTTTGCTTCGTTGAACGGTTCACTTCAAAGACTGAGTACTTTGTGAAAATTGTCATTCGGATTGATGTAGATTATATAAAATGTGAAATCTAAGAATGTTCACAAACACCATTTGTTCATGGAAATACTCATAAACTTTGGCTATTTAAAGGTCTTTTGTCCAAAGAAAACAAATAACTCATAACTCTTCAGGCGAAATGGCCGTTTATGGACCTAGTACTCATCTCCAAAAAAAGGATATAGACCTCAGCTCCGCGTCGGTCCAAATACTTTTTTTTGGAGATGACTTCCCGGTCCATAAACTGCCATATGGCGCTCAGAGTCATGAAGTATTTGTTAAAAAGCATAAACAGTATGCATAGCATTTACTGCCAACTTTGAAAGTATTCGCATTTTTTTTTACCCCAACCAGTATGAGATCCTTTAATGGGATGTTCCAGAAAGTTGTGGCAATCAAAAATATCGTAGAAAAATATTTGCTACCAATGAAGTTGAATAGGATTAGGCAAACAAATTAAGCAGACCGCCTCGGTGGTGTAATGGTTCGCGTGTTCGACTCGAATGGGCCGATTAAAACGTTTGATTTCTGGGAATGGCGTCCAAATTTTAGGACCACCTCGGTGGTTTATTGGTAAGCGTGCTCGTCTCAAGTGCTGAAGGTAGTGGGTTCGACTTCCTTTCAGGTCAAACCAAAGACATTAAAATTGGTATTTGCTGTTTCGCCGCTAAGCACGCAGCATTTAAGAGTCAGACTGGTGTGTTCAAAGTCAGAATAATGTGGCTGTGAAGTAGCAGTTCTACATGTGGACTGATGTTTTCGTGAGCAAACACATTTAAAATCCGGCTAAGCGTGTCGGTCTAGTAAAAATTTTTAGTAGCATAAATTATTTGCCGCCAGACGTTCAGCACCATGAAATCAATCAACAAATTGAACAAGAGTTTTATTTATTGCTAAGCCTAGAGTAGAATATGTGTGTGAATTTGTCAGCAAAGACAATATAAAACAAGCTCAAAACAAACAAAAGAACAAAACAAATCAAAAGCTTGGAATAAGTAGGAGAGGTGCTAAGGGTAAGCATTCATATTCTCCATGAAAAATTGTCTTTGAATCTTACCCTTGTTTACGTCTATATTAAAACATGCATATATTTACAATGCAACATTTCGTGCAATTTTGGTACCAATAAAAGAGTATATGCATGTTTGCTGTATAGGTTCTTTAATTGCTGATTCTTAAAAATTCAAAACGACTATACGTCTGAAATAAACAGGAAGCTAAATCATGTTTCACAAGAAAATTGTTCTGAAAGTGAACAGGAGTAATATTGTTGTTGTTTTATCTTGACATGTGCTACACGGATTTCAAAAATGACCCAATGTCATACCTTGTGGACATTCTATTCGGTTGTGTTGTAGAGTACCGTTACATACCTTTCAATTACCTTCAGATGTATTTAGTAATGTTAAAACAACATACGAATACGTAGTGCGATTTGCACTCAAAGCGTTTTTATTTGTCATAAAAGGTTCTTATCTGCCGCAGCCGTAAAATATGTAGAGAAGTTGATTTGTTTCCACTACCACAGATATGCTTGCTTCGTCAAATTTGTTTTAATTCAATTTAATTTTAATTTAATTTAATTTAATATATCAATTTTAAAGAAGGTTTTGCCTTAAAATGTTTACTTTTTAAAATAAGTCGTCAATCCTAAATAATAACTAAAGACATATGGAATTGTCTATTTCGTATATTCAAATCCATTATACTTACTCGTAAACCCTGTGAGCATTTTGAAAACAAACAAACGTTAAAATGTCATGCAATTTGGAGAACAAACAATATGTAAAATATTACCTAATACTTACTAGTAAAATTATCGATTTACTGAAAAATATTCGTTAAGAATTTTTTTACCTGGTTTGGATATCGGATTGAAATTTAACACACATTGTTTTGCAACAAAATGCGGGATTTACGGAGGCATTTCGAAATGTATCGCACAAAGTAGATATTTTTGTCGCTGGATATGGATTTAGGATTTTCCATTATTTCTAAAGCTGCGGATAAGAGGTATATGGTACTCCTTGATAGATTCGCAATATTTCTATAAACATTTGTAAACATTCTATCTCAAACGTTATGGAATGAACGTTAATTAATCGTTAGTTGTTAGTGTGTTTTTTGTTTGTTTTGTCTTGGTTCAAATGTAGCCTCTTATCCAATTTGTAATTTCTGATGTTTTTTTATGAACCGCCTCGATGGTGTAATGGTTAGCGTGCTCGTCTCGAAGGTCGTGTGTTCGATCTCCGGCCTTGTCAACCCAAAAACATTAAAATTGGTATTTGCTGCTTCTCAGCTAAGCGCACATCATTTAGAAGTAAAAGCAAATAATGTACCACCCAGAGTCAGAAAATTGTGTCTGGATAACTTGTCTTTCTGCGGATTGTTGCTTTCCGTGAGCTAGCACGTTAAAAATCCGACTCAGTGTGTCAGTCGTTTATAAAGCAGTGTTCATTAATCATTAGCACACATTAATATGCTCTCGTCCTTAATATTAATGAAATATTGGCCGCTATACGTTAAGCATCATTCAATCAATTAATCTATTGACGTTTTACATGTACAATTTTATTGTAATGTTTAATGGAAAAATAGCAATATATTTAATATATCATTTAAAAAATAAAGTACAATACTCAATAATATCATCTATGCGCGATATTAACAAGAACATTACTTGATGATGAATGCTTATTCTGTTTTGATAGAACAGGGTATTACTAAAACCAAACTAGTAACAACATATATCATAACACTCACCATTAAACCTCGCTGCTTGGAAAAAAAAACACAAAATATTCTTTTTATTGTTTTTGTCATACTAGGTATCCATGGATGTCAAAGTTTCAGTTGATAAATAAAAATGTTTGCATGAACACTTTATGACTCAATGTTTAAAATATTCTCTTGACATGATTATATATCATAGTAAAAATGTTTTCTCTGTTTAAAGTTTAGGACTTACATTTTTTATATAGGAGAGGGCTCGTCTAAATGTAGAGAGTCAGTTTTGTTTTCCTAAATAGAAACGACGGAGGTTAATTTTTTTGGAGTGACAATTGAGAAACAAATTATTCCCGAAAATAGAAATAACAAATTAACATACTTCAAGGGGGTTCAAATTTGTTTAATTCAAAGGGTTTATGCAATCTGCTGCATTCTTTAAATGGAATTCAAAGATACCAAAGGAGCAGACAGAAATCGTTAAGTCGGAAGACAGACAAGACCATGGCCAACATGATAAAACGAAAGACAAACATAGAACACACGACACTACTCTGAAAACTTGAGCTGGAGTAACACGAACCCTACAAAAACCAGGCTGAATTCAGGTGCGCCGGAAGGGTAAGCAACTCCTGCTCCACTAGTGGCACCCGTCGTGTTACTCAGTAGACAAAGCTGGTTTATAGTAACTTATCGGTATCCACTTAACAACTTAAGATCGGTGTTTCTGGTCAAATGACCAAAGAGTCTTCTTCACTAGTAGTTATCCCTTTGATTTGTTCAATTCTTCAATGTTTTTATAAATGATTTTTGGATTAAAATCACAACTAAGATTATTTACGAACAAACTGAAAGATGGTATTTAATGCATTGAAATTACACTACATAAGAATTGATTTCCGACTTCCTAAAACTTCATGACAATATGTTAAAAACAATAAAAAATTGGTGTAATACATTTAATCAATATTTTAAATCAATACCTTACTGCACAATTTCGGTCATTTTATTGATAACATACTACTGCCGCTTGCAATGAAACCCTGATTCAAAGGATTTTGTTAGAAAAACAGAAAAAATAAACTGCTCACAGTGTTTGATTGTAGTTTCATGTACACAGTAATCTGGAATTTGATTAAGTCTTGTCAGCTGTATTAAAAAAACATGAAGACAACTTAATAAAAATATTTATCTTATTAAATATCATGCAATAATTTGTTGGAGTTAGTCTGGAAACTGAAATATTTAGATTTGGAGGTAAAATTAAGACAGAAATTAGGTTTCTCAATGCAAGTGACAGCAAATACAAAGCTTCCAGACATTATAATTTTTGAAATAATAGACAAAGAAACAAAAAGAAAAAGGTTTCTATGCAAAGTAGTATGATTCTAATTTCACATTGTATTGAAAAATTGAACAATTGCAATGATTTTATATACTATCAAATTATGCTCACATGTATCTAAAATTTATTTAGTAAATTGCAGAAAAAGTCATTTTTGTATTATTGATACGTTTGAATGAAGACAATATAATTGCAAAGGAATGAAAAATGGGTACTAAGAAAAATATTTCCACAATTCCGGATGTCACCAAAGGCTTTTAAAAAAAGAGATAATTTCCTAATAAAAACAAATTGAATTGTTAAAGACATTTTTTACAGGGGAACTGCAAACTTGCCGAAATGATTGAAGAAAAATCAACAGAATTCAATTGGAGAGGAAGTATTAAATCATTGATAAAACAGATTAGAATTAGCTTTTATTGATAAACAAATACATTATGTTGTAAATGAGTTCGTGGATTTCAAGCCTTTGTTCCTTTTGTTTCCGTTTCATCTTTTAGTTTGTGTCAAATTTGTCTTGTCTC
>JARWCS010111191.1:0-15024 GCA_034783895.1 Geukensia demissa | reverse complement strand
ACCAACTTGACTCTTCCTTTTGGTTCGTTGTGGTGGAGAGTCTGGGATATGGAAACTTGCTGATTGTTTGACATCATTGGATATGTCTGTCAAGTCATCAAACCCTGTCGTTGCAAGTCTAGAATAGAATAAATAGAAGTATAAACAACAACGACATTGAGACTTCAGTGAAAAAAATACATTTCTGAAATCAATACCTTGTCTCCTGTATATGATACATAAATATCCCAATATCCAGGAATCATCTGTTAATGTCTCTTCATGGAGTCACCATCTATGTCTACTTTTTGGCATTGGTATCACTAGTCACAATCACCATGATACCTATAGTTATTCTGACAAATCTGATATTGAGAAATTAAAACACTGTGATACCAGGGGAGACAACCCAACAATTCTGGACCTTTCCTAGAGGTCTCACTATTCAGTTTTCATGGAACGGCCCCTGACCACAATAGATATGATGAAAACATAGCTTTTATTACACTTTAAATCATACAATTTTTTTTAAAAAGTCATTGCTCATGACCATACTTTTGCAGCTGCTTTTAAAAATTGTTCTTTATTTTCTTTGCAACACAGTATATTAAGATGTGTCAACTGTATCCGTGTATGTTCAGGTCAAATGTTTTTATATTGATTTCAATAGAAAACAACCAACTATATAGTATGACCTTAAGGTCATAAATGCCCTAACGGCCTGCTGAGACTATTTTATCACATTAAGACTTCTTAGTTTGTCAATATGCATTTTTATTTGAAAAATACTTAATTCAACAGTGTTAAACATTATAATCTTTTACCTCCCCTTAACAAAGATTTTTTGCAATTTTTAGACAAAACATTTTTTATCAAGCTGAAATTAAATAAGAATTTTTGTTTTTTTCGTGTCTATGTCATTTTTTTTTTCACTCAGTTCATGCATATTAATGACACACTAGAATTCTTTTATAAAATAAATAAAACATTTAACTTCTATTTCAGTCTTTTAGAATTGGGATTTTTCTGTATTTTTGTGTTTTAATGCCTCCTGTCTAAATTTATGGATTGCTCTGAATGAATATATGCATAACTTTTTAATTGTTCAACAAAAAAAATTGGGTATTGTTTTAATCGACACACAACCTAAATACAGAAATACCCAAATTTCTTGATATTTCAACAAGTTCATGACAGCAAATTTCTTCAGGTCTTACTATACAATTAACATCGAATGGCCACTGACCACAATAGTTCGTTCAAAATGGCAGAGTTACACATTAAATAGATAATATCTGTTCAGGGTAAAATAGAGGTTTACAAAGTTGAATAAATTTTGTTAATTTTATATGGTATATGTTGCTCTTTTAACATTAAGATCAACGGTGACAAGGAACTATAAATGAAACCCAGAGCTGGCTTTAAAGTACATTAATGTGATATCACTGACATGTCTAATACAAATGCAACATCTGGGGAGATAACTCACACATACTGGATCTTACCTGGAGAAAGCAAGGAGCAGGCTTTACAGTTCAACTAGTGAGATAATTCTGACAGGTCTGATATGGGGCATAATACCACTATTACATCAGGCGAGACAACCCACACATGCTAGAGCTAACCTGGAGCAGGCTTGAAAGTACATCTGGTGTGATAATTTTGATAGGTAAAATTTAGTAATACAACACTGCAATATTAGGGAAGACAACCCACACTTGCTGGACCTTATCTAGGGCAAGCTTTACAGTACATCTAGTGTGACGATTCTAACAGGTCTGATATGGAGGCATTAAAACACTGCAATATTAGGAAAGACAACCCACACTTGCTGGACCTCATCTAGGGCAAGCTTTACAGTACATCTAGTGTCATGATTCTAACAGGTCTGTTATGGAGGCGTTAAAACACTTCAATATTAGGAAAGACAACCCACACTTGCTGGACCTCATCTAGGGCAAGCTTTACAGTACATCTTGTGTGATGATTCTAACAGGTCTGATATGGAGGCGTTAAAACACTGCAATATTAGGAAAGACAACCCACACTTGCTGGACCTTATCTAGGGCAAGCTTTACAGTACATCTAGTGTGATGATTCGAACAGGTCTGATATGGAGGCGTTAAAACACTGCAATATTAGGAAAGACAACCCACACTTGCTGGACCTTCCCTAGGGCAAGCTTTACAGTATATCTAGTGTGATGATTCTAACAGGTCTGATATGGAGGCATTAAAACACTGCAATATTAGGGAAGACAACCCACACTTGCTGGACCTTCCCTAGGGCAAGCTTTACAGTACATCTTGTGTGATGATTGTGACAGGTCTGATATGGAGGCATTTTAAAACTGTAACAATAAGGGGAGACAACCAACACTTGCTGGACCTTACCTGGAGCAAGCTTTACAGTACATCTGGTGTGATAATTCTGACAGGTCTGATATAGAGGCATTATAACACTGTAGCAAGTATGAGAGGATTCCTTGTCTGGAAATACAACAAATAATGAAAAACAAATACAATATGTCGTTATAAAACTTAAAGTAAATGATACACTTCTTTTATCTTCAAAAATAAATTTTCGAAATTACCATGATAATGGTAGATCCAGGATTTACAGTTTGGAGAAGGGGAGTGTAACATGACAAGTACGAAATCTATTGTGTGTCCTACTATTACACTTTAAATTTCCAAATTAACAAATTTTTTCTAACACAAGCTGCAATTGTTTTTAAGTACAGAAATCTTAAAAATAAAGTGAGTATAATAAATAAATATGATTGATTGATTGATTAATTAATGTTAAATATGAATAACATAAACTAAATTAAAACTAAAAAAGAATTAAATAGTTCCTGTAAAAAAAATTAAGATGTGACCAAAATCATGGCCATTTTCATGATTGGTAAGTCTTAAATGAATAACAGTATTTGTCATCTTTGTATAGTGTATATTATACATAAACATTAAAATAATTTTATCATGCATTTTCAATTGTCTGATATAGATTTCAATTTTGGGATAAAATTCAGACATTATGAAACCTTCTCACTTAAAACCAATAGTATTTTGTGATTTATGAAAAAAAAAGCTTAATTTTAGGTCAAATTAGGATTTTTGAAATATTGTGAAAAAAATGTACATGGTACAAATTGCAAACAGACCTATTCTGTCCATTGATAGCTTCATACTGGGGGTAGGGTCCACTCCTCCACACTTCTGGCTCGGTGTTATCATAATGGGATAAAGCACTTTCTGTCAGAGAAAAACTGCTAAATTCTGAAGGCTATGAAAAATAAAAATAAAAACTGCTAAATTCTGAAGGCTATGAAAAATAAAAATAAAAACTGTTAAATTCTGAAGGCTATGAAAAATAAAATTAAAAACTGTTAAATTCTGAAGGCTATGAAAAATAAAAAGCTTAAATTTCCTATTCCCTCAATTACTTGCTTGAAACACACAAAAGTATTTATATTTGTGTTAAATTTTTGTGTTTGAAAAAACTTTCCTTCAAGCAAACACAAATACAATGATTAAATTTTCACAAAAAATGTTACAAATATCATAAAACACATTCCATGGATTTTTAAATGCATAGTTGGCTCCAACTGGTATTGAGGTTGGTATGGAGATCTTTTAAGGAAATTACCATTGAAGATCTTGTTTAAAATATACTTCAGCTGGGGCTGCCATTTTAGTTGGTACCTCAGACTTGGTATTAAGAACAAGAAATTCTTTAAGCAAATTTCCCATATGGCTCTATGTTAAAATAAAAGTTTGTTTTGTGGTGGCAATCTTGATTGGTGGGTGGTTAAGCATACTAAAAAAATGAAATTGCTATCCATCCTTATTTCTGTATCTATGTAGCTGGAAACAGTAATCTAAGACAAGAAAATTCAGCTAATTGGCTGATGGGGAGAGAAATAAAGAAGAATTATCCAATATAGCTGATTCATATTAGACAAGTTACTTAAAAAAAAGAATTTAATATGACATACATACATGGATGACCCTAAATGCAAAGTGAAGCAACTTTTTGGTTGAATGGGCTAAAAAAAAACTCCCCAAAAATGACTCAATTACTGAATTAGAATTACCTCATGGTAGACAGATGGTTGACCAAAAGATGGAATACGAAATGTGTCTACTTTTGGCTTCCCATCATCATTGACAATTTCCTGAAAAGAGAAAAAAAAATTAATACATTATTAATTCAAAATAAAATAGAATACGATCAAGAAATTTTGTTATAGTGGGTGGTGTTGGGTGCCACTGTGGTGTATAGACCAAAGTCTTTTGTCCAAATACTGCAAACATTTTCAAATATTGGATATACACTGTGTTACTGTATAGTGGGTTATTTTAGCGTATTTTAACGGTCTCTAGAGAATCGCCAAAATAAATTCCGCTAAAATTTCCGTCAGAAGTCAAGTACAATTCACTGCTTTAATTCTGTATTCAACCGTATGGTATAACTGGTTGACCTTTGATTATAACTCTTACATGTATATCACCTTCGGCCAAATAAAAATTACGGGTAATTGTATTATATGTACAGGTAAGTCGTGAGTTATCATTAAGTGAACATATATTCAATTTAGTATTGCACAAACCTTTGAAAGATGAGCATCTTAAATTTGTTCCAGAAAAAAAGATTTGATACCATCTGAAAAGTCGGAACTATCTGAAATAATCGGGCCAAGTGCATTAAAGGAGGCCAATGCTGCAGTTTAGGAGGCTAACTCGATAAAAAACTCCTGGATCTTCAAAACGTGGAAAATATGAATGTACAAATATTTTTCTTCATTTTGCAATCCACCATAATAAAAACCGTTAAATTATTTGCTATACTTTTTCACCTCGAAATCGCCAAATTTTACACCCGCGAAAATAACCTGGTATACGGTATTTTCCTTTACTTACTCTTATTTCAGGAAATATTTTCTAAATTCATTTGCTTACTTATTTATGTTTTTAACTCCACAAATCTGTAAAATTAATTTCAAAACCAGGATGTTTGATTCATTAATTTGCAGGTAAGTAATAAGATGAATTTTGGAGCACCTTATTTTGACTGAAAATAGCATTACTGGTACTATACATAAATGATAGGTATCCAAATTGACTCTTCAAAACCAGGAAGGTAAGCCTGCATAAACCACTTCATTTTCTCTAGATGGAAACAAATTAGTGGCTGATGCAGTAATATTGCCATAAAGAGTTTAGCGGTCTGAATCAAAACCGGCAGATAACTAGCTGTATTGTATTGTTGCCGACGATACTCTGTTATTTAATAGTGGAAAAATGAATTTTAGATCTTAGATCAAACTTTGGCAATAACTCGTAAAATACAACTAATATTTTAATCTACTTGCAGCCATTATATCATAAGAATATTGGATTTTAAAAATTGCACAAAAAACGGTCTGCATATGCATTGTAAAGTTACCAATGGTTATAAAGGTAGATTGTTGATTTTTTTTTCTGGCATCCAATCAAAATTTATTTTACAAAATTAACAACAAATTTGCCTTAAAATAATATTTTTAGAGATTTATCAATGATCTTCAATAAGTACAATTTTAAAAATCATGATAAACTATAGATAAACTTTACAATCACCAAACAGTTGTAATATAAAAATAAAAGATATAGCATGATTGTCCATTAGACAGCCACCCACCAAATGACAGAAGAATTTAAACTTCTTCAGGTCCCATTGCTGCCTTCAACAATGAAGCAGAGTCCATACCATAACAGACCCGAAATACAAAATGTGGAACTATACATAAAACACGACAATCTACCTAATCTATTGAAAATTTCCCTGATTCCTTTACAACACCACCTATATATTTTATGTACAATTATTGGACAAGGAGAAATAAATATATAATAATCAGCCTGAAATAAGGCAGAAGATAGTATTTCTAATCAGTTTCCCCCTAGCAAAATGTAATTATAAAGATTTCTTAATCAGAGTGATTATAGGGGGCATGTAATAAAACCATTCATAAGTCATGAACAAGACATCTGATACTGGATAATATGTATGCGTTTGACATATATAAATCTAAATCTTGGAACTGATCAACTTCCTTTGACATAGAGACTGAGTGAGACGTACCTGACGACAGGGAAAATATTACAATTATAAATATCATTTATCAAATTTCAAATATGGGCACAATTACAAAAATAGGTAATAACTGACAAAATTACTGAAATCTTGTTTCTACAAATATAACTTTTAACACTAAGAAAATTGCCTCCCTTTCTGTAATTTAATACAGTCAAACTAAGAGACACCCAAACTCAAATGCCTTGGATACAATAGGTATCTAAACCAGGGTCAGTAAAACTTAAATGTTTAGGACATGGTTGGTATTTTAACCAGGGTAACTCAAAATTCCTGGGACACAAGCGCCTGGGAATCTTGTCTTAAGGTATGTAACTCAAACTTAATAAGTGCCTGGGACACAATACTGGTAAGTATCTTAACCCAGGTCACTCAGACACAATGAGTATCTTAACAGGGTCAACCAAACTCAAAAGAATGGGACTAAATGGCTATCTGAACCAGGGACATTTAAACTCATAAGAAGGGAACACAAAGGGTATCTTTACCAGGGTCAGTCAAACTCAAATGCCTTGGATGCAATGCAAATCTTAACCAACTTGACCCAAACTCACAAGTCTGGGACTAATGGGTATCTTAACCTGGGTCATTCAAACTCAAAAGAAGGGAACACAAATGGTATCTTAACCAGGGTCAGTCAAACTCAAATGCCTTGAACATGATTGGTTTCTTAACCTGGGTACCTCAAACTCAAATACCTGGGAAACGATGAGTATCTTTACAAGAGTCAATCATACTCATCATAGATATCTTGAACCTGCTTTTCATTCCATTAAGCAGTCACTGCATGTTTACATAACCTAGACAAGTCAAACTGTGCTTTACTTTAAGTTCTAAGGTTGTTTAACTGACTAAAGTTGTAATTATGTAAAGATGACCTAAAAACAGCAGTCTCAGGACAATTCCAGTCAAACTTGTATTATGAGGTCACCTTTGAGAAGAACAAGACTGACCATATAAGACAAGTTACTTCTTAAATAAAGTCCATTCATAGTAAAACCTTAATCAATACAGAAAGGAAAAGGTGGCCTTTAAAATCAAGTGGCAGCTTAATAAAGGTGACCAAACAGGCAATGCTGTCTGTACCATGTGCTGTTATTGTTACCCAAAGGTTTTGCTTGACCATGAATAGTTTTTCAGAAATTTTAACT
Organism: Geukensia demissa; assembly: GCA_034783895.1. NCBI lineage: Eukaryota > Metazoa > Mollusca > Bivalvia > Mytilida > Mytilidae > Geukensia > Geukensia demissa. The sequence continues at coordinate 7,753 of JARWCS010111191.1, read as the reverse complement.
TGTGCCTACCTCCTCAATTAATCAAAATCATGATTTTCATTAAACGTGTCCCTGCATCACGTACAATGCTTTTACAAAAAGTATGAACAATATAGAGCACTTTTAACTATTCAAAATCACAGCCCACATAATGAAATCTTTGATACATGAAGGTGATCTTCTCAAAGAGATTAATTCTTTTTAAAAAAAGAATGCCCAAAGGAAAGTCTATCTTGAAGATCAAAACATTTTTTTTTCCAATTAGACAAGTAGAATGAATATGCTACAAACAAGCAAAGCCATAAATCATTTGTTTTTGTCTTTGCATTGTTGCCTTGAAGTTCCGAACCAGCTGTGTCACTATAAAACAACGAGATCACAGAACGTACTTGTATTACCACGGTTACATTGTAGAAGTCTGTGCTATCCCATAATTCTTAATTACTGTCACCATCAAGAGACATTTTAATCAATAAACAAAGACATCATGTGTGCAATTAATAAACTATTCTCTCAGCATCATCAATGATTAAAAGAGCAACTTAAACAGAACTTTCAAACTGTTCAATGTTACATATATCTACTGCCATGTAACCTCAAAAGAAATGTCAGCTGGCAGACATTTGTACTGGATTTTTACCAGTTGTCAGACAAAGAACAAATCATAGCACAATGTTAGTATCTCCATATCTCTGTTTTCAGTACACCATTTCCCTGCAGTTTTTAGAAAAAAATCATCAGAAATTGAAATACCGGTATTTGTACCTATATGTTTTAATTACTACAGCATTTTTTAAAACAAAATATCGCAAAAACATTATGTGAGTACAACATATCTTCATCTATGTCTGCAATAAAAGTTTTGCTAGCAGTTTTTGAAACAGGAAAACTCAAAAATATTATGTCAGTATCTTCATCTGTATGTGAGCATTACATGATTTGCTAGCATTTTTTAACAGGATTTCAGAGCTTTAATTAGTATCTGCATCCGTAGTATAATATCTGTTAGCAGTTGTCAGAACAGGAAATCTAAGAAGAGCAGTTGTCAGAACAGGAAATCTAAGAAGAACATATAAGTATCTTCATCTGTATGTTAGCAGTGTCAAAACAAAAAATCTCATCATAAAATATAAACATCATCATCTGCATGTTAACTGTTGTTAGAACAAAAAATCTCATCAAATCTCTTAGTATAATCATTTTGTATGTTAGCAGTTGTCAGACTAGGAAATCTCATCATAGTTGTCAGAATAAGAAATCTCATCATAATCTGTTAGTATCACCATTGGTATGTTAGCAGTTGTCAGAATAAGAAATCTCATCATAATCTGTTAGTATCATCATCTGTATGTAAGCAGTTGTCAGAATAAGAAATCTCATCATAGTCTGTTAGTATCATCATTGGTATGTTAGCAGTTGTCAGAATAAGAAATCTCATCATAATCTGTTAGTATCATCATCTGTATGTCAGCAGTTGTCAGAATAAGAAATCTCATCATAGTCTGTTAGTATCATCATTGGTATGTTAGCAGTTGTCAGAATAGAAAATCTCATCATAATCTGTCAGTATCATCATTTGTATGTTAGCAGTTGTCAGAACTAGAAATCTCATCATAATCTGTTATTAACTTTATTTGTATGTTAGCAGTTGTCAGAATAAGAAATCTCGTCATAGTCTGTTAGTATCATCATTGGTATGTTAGCAGTTGTCAGAATAAGAAATCTCATCATAATCTGTCAGTATCATCATTTGTAGGTTAGCAGTTGTAAGAACTAGAAATCTCATCATAATCTGTTAGTATCATCATCTGTATGTCAGCAGTTGTCAGAATAAGACATCTCATCATAGTCTGTTAGTATCATAATTGGTATGTTAGCAGTTGTCAGAATAAGAAATCTCATAATCTGTCAGTATCATCATTTGTATGTTAGCAGTTGTAAGAACTAGAAATCTCATCATAATCTGTTAGTATCATTATTTGTATGTTAGCAGTTGTCAGAATAAGAAATCTCATCATAATCTGTTAGTATCATCATTTGCATGCTAGCAGTTGTCAGAATAAGACATCTCATTATAATCTGTTAGTATCATCATTTGCATGTTAGCAGTTGTCAGAATAAGACATCTCATTATAATCTGTTAGTATCATCATTTGTATGTTAGCAGTTGTCAGAATAATCTGTTGTGTTAGTAGCAGATGTTAGTAGATTTGGATACATGTAACAAATCAGTGGTACAACTGCTGATAAATTAGTTAAGACTATCGAGCAGTTGTATACTGATTTATCATAAGTTCCACTTAGTTATAAAACACAGGAAGGCATTCAAAATCTCAGGTTCCATTCCAGATAATATTTCAATATCTCCACTACTGTCCCAGTTATTACTTCTGTTCCAGTTTTTACTTCAAAGATTCAGTTTCTGTTCAAGTTCAAAACCCAAGAGAAAAAACAGAGAAATGTAAAGAGTAAGAAAAGGAAAATTAAAGATATAAAGAGAAAGAAAGAGAAAGCCAAAGAGAAAACTAATGAGAAAGATAAAAAGGAAAACCCAAAAAAAGAAGGGGAAATCCAAAGAGAAAAAAGAGAAATCTGAAGGATCAACCAAGACCAGACAAGTTAATAAACACAGAAAAATGGAGAAAAACACACACACATAAAACCAAACAAATAAACCTCAGAAACTAGCAAATAAACTCTAAATAAAAAACACAACCTCAAATACCTAGGGATAAACTCTGGTGATACAGAAGGGTAAACAGTTTCTGCCTTTTTAAGATGTTTGTAAACAACTGTTAATTGTTAATTAGTCATTCACTTTATATCTAAGTAACAACTCATGCTAATAATGGGAATGGGAGAAAATATTAACATGAAAGCATTCAGTAAAAATATCCAGTTAGAGTGTTAACAAAGCCACATACCAAACAGATATTAGATAAGGTAAAAAGGTTGATTAATTTTCCTTTTGTATAATATAGAACATAGTAGCTCTACTACCATGGTTATTCAATACTTTTACTTATTTCCTGAATCACAAGATTCAACCAATTTGCAAAAATAAATTGCAACTGTCTTTTTAAAAGACACTAACTGACCAAGCTGATCTTCAAGGGTAGATTTATTATATAAATAAATTATTAATAAAATTTATAATAAAGTTTGAAAAGACAGGTGACCAATGCAATTTTAAATCTTGCTATTATTTTGGAGAGAGAAAAGAATTGACGAAGAAAAAAAATTGTTGCTGTTCTGAACTAAATGTTTTTGCTAAGGACAGTTTCAAAAATGTTTTTTAATACTTGTAAATTAATTCAATTTAAAAAAAACACCTAAGAAATAAGTATAACATTAATGATTGCTAAGAAATCTAATATTTTCAATTAATTCACATTAAGTAAAAACTTAAAATCGGATTAATTCTTAGGATATTTTCAAAAGATTTTCTTCAATATTCTGATTTTAATTATTAAATTGTACCCAAACCCTTACTTGTTTATCTTGTTACCTTTGTGTCATGCTATACCTTAAACAAACATCCCTACCTTGGCTCTATAATTACACTGCAGCACTTCAACCTCCTTCAGAATCTCTTGGTAAACACAGAATACCCAACTTTGTCATTTGACAAGAGATTTAATACCATCTAATTTATCACTGTTCTATCTGATTGGCTTATAATATCTGTCTCTTTCATATCATCATTAGTAAGTAGAGATTTGTATTGAACAGGTGGAATTTCAATTAGCAGGTTGGTTAACAGAACAAATTGGGGTACTTTTGAGGGAAGATAGATCAGCAAAAACATATCAAATATTACAAATAATTGGCCTAACTACATGATGATACATGGTTTGTGTTATTACAATCACTAAGATAACAAATTTCCATAATAATTTCACAATTAACAGTTATGTGAATTATCGCTTTTGTGTAAATCACCTATAATTTTTCGTATCAATCAGAGTTTGTTCACACTTTGGCCTGGGGAGCACCTGTTCCAAACAATGACAATAACCTGCACACAAATCAATAAACTAAAACTTCTCTTACTGAATTATTTATCAAGTCTGGCCATTGTTCTTAATGAAAATTACAGAAAATATTTGGCAAGAATTGACTTAATTTTCATTAACTTCTCCACACTGTCTGAGCTAATATTGATCCTATTTCTTCTACTGAAGGAATTAAGATGAAAAAAAAATGCAGCAAAATTACCCAGAATCTATACACTAATTACAAAAATTAATCAAGTAATAAAATGGGAGGTAATTGAATTAGGTTGGTTTAGCGTGCATAATAGCATTTCATGTCATTGTCTATGTACAGGAATTTTCCCTTCAATTCACCATTAAATTGAAACTAATCAAGCAAAAAACCACTTAAACCAATTAAATTAACATTTTATTACCAAACATGTCTAATTTGTTTTATACAAGATATTTTTTCACTTTAATTAATTTTACAATTCAATTTAACTGATTTTGATTTTATTTAAAAAAAAAAAAACCACTGTCATTTGGGTGATATCATAGTGCCAAAACTGATGATGAAATACAGGAAGAGTAGGTAGTCTACTGAATTAAGACTTAAACAACTACTTTTGTTACATACATTACTTTAAGATATTTTTAGTAAAAATCAAAATTCTTGTATGTACCTAAAACTGTATAAGGTAGTTAGGAGCGAAACCATGGGGAAGAACTGCGGTGCCAGTGGGGCAAGATTTTTTCAAAATGTATTTGAATGAATTTTGTTTACTGGTAATTGCACGAGGGAACCACCCCACCACCACAACCCTCAACCCTGACCCTCAAATTTCCCATTGTGGACCTCTTCTTATTTGAAGTTTCCATCACATGAAATATTAAATACTATATTGCACAGATTCATTATAAATTAAAATCACAGGCATTCTGTGTTACATTATTTTTTTTCTATTCACATACAAGTCAGTTACATGTTGCTATATATTCTTTTAAGGCCAAGTAAAAAAATCTCCAGATTAATATTATTCCTAAGGAATCCTTTAGTGTGAAGTCTTATTAGTCTCGGTTCCAAAGTTTATTAATGATTTGTTAGCTGACCACTTCTTTTTAATAATTCATTCCTTGATGGTAGCTAGGCCATTAACTAAATAAATACAAAACATAGGCGCAGCAGTGAAAACAAATCTGGTACTGCTATACATGATTGTCAAGTCACAAAGCGATTTGCACACCTCGCTAAGCAATGTACTCTTACAGCAGGGGTCGTTTCAGCACAAAAAAGTGGTACAGTCGGAATAGTACCTACTGTTGCTACAGCAGTGTTGCAAATTGTAGAACTTCTTGCAGCTGGATTTGGCCTCCTATTTGATTTTTTTATAAGAACCTTCTTTTGACCATGATTTTTTCTGTGTTTTTCCTATATATTTATACTAATGATGTTGATAAGAGGTTACTTTTTGAAACACTTACATAGCAGTATAAATTTCTCAATTTTTATGCAGCATTGGTAAACAAACAAAAGGTAGCTTTTAACAATGATGTATAATTTCAGGCTTTGCTAAGATACTTAACATACCAAGCTCCATTATATTCTCTTTTCAGTATTCAGCTAAAAAATAGCTAACAGCAATACCATAATATCATTGTACAATGATGTTTATATAGCAATGTCAATCTTTAGGGAGTCTGTAGTATTGAGAACTGTATAGTATTGATCCTAGAGTAGACCAGTTTATATGTAGAATTACAAACTAGATTTTCTTTTGTGGCAAGAATCTTCAACTCATACCAATTAGGGATGGAATATTCACTGTTTCCACTGTGTTGTTTTGACAGCAAACAGACTTTTGAAGACAGACTGGATTTGGTATAAGTTAATAAAGAGGTTACCTTGATTGTGCTTACAGAGACTATAATAGATTTGGAACTGTATAAATAAGTATATTATAAGGGCAGTAGAGATGTCAAGAAATGTATATTGAATTAAGATAAGACCTGCTCTGTCTGACATATACTAACGGGTAGTTAATTGGATTGAAACAAGTCGCAGATGTATCCTTTATAAGGCTTATTGTAGGAAATTTGATTTCCTTGCCATCTTCAGTCCCCAATTACATTCATATAAGTACAAAACATATTTTTTTTTTCTGTACTTCTCTGTTACCTGAAATCATATTTCCTTGGTTTAATTTATTAATTTTCATGTAAGTGGGCTATTTCATCATTTTTTTCTCTCACAAATTTGTAAAGAAAAATACATGAAAAAGAAAAGATGTGGGGTAAATGTCAGAGAGACTGCACTCCAATGACAGAAAAAACAGGGTAATTTACAACTCTAGAGGTCTCCACATGGCCTTCAACCAGGGTGGAATACCACTCCTTGAGAAAAGCTCTATATTGTCCAAAATAAAAATTCATGTATGCATAAAATTATACTGTTTTACCTGATTATTATCAAAAATATACAGAACAATAAACACAAAGACAAACCTATGACCACAATTCATGACATGGGACAGGCACATGAGACATGGTGGGATTGAACTAGTTAGTGGGTACCTAAACCTCCCCCAATGAGTGGTCAAAGGAAAAAATCAACGTAAAAAAAGCAGTAACAATGAACTATAAAATTCAAACAGAAAGTCAACCAATCTGACTAGAGTGTACCTTAATTACAATAAATATACTTAACAAAACTACATGCAAAACGAACAGTGGATGCTCTCAGTTATGGAAAGCAAGCTCAAGAGTGAGATTCCTGATGATAAAACATCAAGTCTCTGAACATGAGATGTCATCAAGCACAGTATGTCTGATGATTTAATATGAATTATTGGTTAATAACTTGATTCCATTATGAAGGCCTGAAATTTTTAATATTTTGTGTGTTTTGACATTGCAAAAAAATTTAAATAAAATTGTGATTGTCTTAAATGTGCTTATTGTGTTCCCTTCTAAGAATTTAAGGACCCCATTTAGGCAGTAGTTTTGCCTAGAGAACCTCTCTATAGCATCTGAGAACCCCCCCAAAAATGAATGTACCCTTCTTGAGCAAAAGTGTACCAATCAAAGCACCTAAGTACCCCTCCAGACACCCTTCTTCAAAACCTATGGGTCTCCTCAGAGCACCTCTGTACCATTGTAGAGCACTCATTGTATCCCCAGGTTTTTTTAACATGTCCATGTTGATTATTTTCGTGTGATGTCCATCTATCAAAATTTGTGCTTGCTTTTCTTTTAAAATGGCTAAAACCCATTTATATAGTAAGAAGTATTATGTAACACTAATAAACATAGAGACTGTCAACGCCTGGTGTAATTCTGGCTCTGTAATTGCCCTAAATGAGAAATTCAGATATAGCATATCTATTAGTTAAATGTTCATTTGTTCAATCATACTTTGTGACAACAGCAATTTATACTTGATACTGCAATATGCAAATAAAAAAGGGGGTCCACAATAGAGTTTTTGACCAAAAAGATGGGCTCTTTACAACATTTGCTAATAATTCTTATCATAAAAAAATATTTTAGAATAGGGCCTTAGTTTATTAGTAAGCCAGTTTTTTGCACTTGATGATAATCAGAAATATATAATGGATTACCCCACTGATGACTCCCATTTGGTGTCACAATTGCACTATTTTGCTTTGTGACATCAGATGTTCTGGGGCAAATCTATCAGTTGACATGTTTGAGAAATGTTCCTAGTGTGTGGATTAATCCAAACTAGCGACATTATAAAACCAAAACCTATTTCAGCAGTGACCTTCAGGGGGAGTAAC
>JARWCS010111084.1:0-15028 GCA_034783895.1 Geukensia demissa | reverse complement strand
TACTAACTGTGTTACCCTCTTTAAATAAAGCATTATTATTATTATTATTATTATTATTATTATTATTACTTGAGAAAATTTACATAGCCTAACTTCTCTGAATTCTTCAACATTTTTCAAAGGCAAAATTATACTATAAAAATTTGAACATAGCAACAAAAAGTATATTTAAATCAAATTTAACAAGTTTCCATTATTTGTTGTCACTTATATATCTATTACATTGAATAAAATTAGTTGGAAATTGATTTAGTCTTCCATTAGCTGCAATTTAAGCTTACTATCAAATTTTGATTACCTCCCCTTATTTGGAAATGGGTCAATTGCTATTACATGAGCAATTTTTCTGTCGGAATGGAGTTTACACTGTTAAAGAGATTGGTTAGATATAATTTTTAGAGGAACTGCTATTTTTTTGGGACAAATTTTAAAAATCTTACGACTTATTTTGTCAGGGCCCAATGCTTTGTTAGGATTAAAAATTTTTATAATATCTACAATATCTTGAGTTTTCATTTCAATATTGTTGATAATTGATGAATTTTTTTGGATCAAACTCTGGAAGAGATTCTTCATCTAACTTTGAAATTAATCTCAAATATTTATTAATGTGTTCACATTTTTTATCATTTTCATAGACTACGTCATCTAGGTTTTGATCAATTACCATGTTTACCAGGGGCGGGATACAATTAGTTCATTTGTTCGACTTTATCAGCCTTTTTCATTAATTTCCAATAAGATTTAGAGTTACCTTTATTTTCAATAAGGATAGTATATAAGTTGCTCTCAAATTTTTCTTTCCCATTTTTTTTCATATTATTTACTTTAATTCTTTGTCTTTTATATTTGGCAATGTCGTTTTCATTTTTGTATTTTAACACTCTTTTCTGTAACCGGTCTCCTACACGAATTCTTTCCTGAGCTTACTTTTGAACCAAGATTTATCGTTATTTCTTAGTTTTGTCAGGATACATTCCTTTGCTATATAAAAAATAAGTTTAGAAAATTCTTCACACATGTCAACTACGTCATCAAAGTCACACAAAACATCCTCCCAATGGGTCTCTGTGATTTTTTTTTCAAACTTCAGATAATCATTTTTTTTATAAAGTCAAATTTCTTGTTGAAAAGAGCATGTTGTAGCTTTAGGACAATTAATAAATGCGTCTGAAGCATCATGGTCACTAATATCCCTAGGTAAGTTCAAAACATTAGATAATACAGAATAAGAGATTTGCTTCACAGGCACTAGACATTATATTGATATTAATCCAATAGAGTCAATGGGAAGAAAATAGTAACAATAATGTATAAATAAAGAGAAAGCTTCCAATGCCCATATCAACAAAAATGTAAACAAAGTGGTTTATTTTTTCATGTTTCACTTTACTATTGTGACGAAGGACTACCTATTTACTTCTCCGCCACACTTTGGGTTGCAGGCAACTATCCTTCAACACAAACCATTTTTGTCATGCTGCTGGAAATATTCGATTTCCATCATGGAGCGGCTATTACAATGCAAATAATTGACAATAAATTAGAATTCAGGTCACCCGCAAGCACGATGTTTTCGTTGACCTGAAGAGCTAATTCTATAGCATGTGATAATCATGTCCTGTATTCAACACTTGACCACTCAGAACAATACAAATTACAGAATAGAAAAGGGCTACCTTTAGCATGAACTTTAACCCAAATCGATTCATCTATGTCATTTTCAATTTCTTGTCTGCAAACTATATATATGTTTTCTTTAGCATAGATAAGGAGCCCCCCTCCCTCCAGCATTATTTCTGTACGTTGAGGATTATCTGCAAATGTGGTCATGGTTATGTCACAATTTGGAATATTATTATCAAGATGAGTTTCTGTAACGATTCTCAAGAAAGTTAATTTTATTTCTGATACTTAGAACATAATGGTCTTCTTCCAAAATTCTGTCTGGTATTCACCCTCACCAAACAAGATGGCCACAACAGCTGAACATTGTTTAACATAGGACCCTATGGGAAATTCACTCGAAAATCTTCGTCTGAAACTATACTAAGCCAGGTGTAACAAAACTTTGGTGGCATGGACCTAACATGGTCTTTTACCAAAAATTTTGTCAAGCATCCTCCAATTGCAACCAAGATGGCTGCAATAACTAAAAATAGAAAATATGGAGTATATTTTAAATATCTTGTCGGTAACTGAGTCAAGCATTACCAAACTTTGGTGGAATGGTCTTTAGGGGGTCTTCTACCAAAATTTTGTCTGGCATTCCCACCTGTCTACAGATATAACTGCCACAGCTGGATTTAGTTTAGCATAGGACCCTATGGGAAAGTTTGTTAGAATGTTGTAAAATAGGACTCTAAGAAAAATTCACTTTAGAATCTTCTTTACTTTAAACTTCTGAGCCAATTAACTTCTACCAAAATTGTGTACAACATTCCTTCCTGGCAAGGAACAGTGAGGAGCCTCTGTCATGTAAGCGATACAGTCTCCTAGCTTCCGGTTTCTATGTTTTTATGTAAAACTTGCTATTTATTCATGCTAAACATCACTTATGGTACCAGTAAAGTACCCCCTAGCTGAAAGTAGATATAGATATAATTAATAGTTTGACTATAAAATCTCCTGTTTTCCTTAGACTGTTAAGTTATTTTTGTTTAATTAAAAATCAGTCCAGCTACCTCTGTGCTTCAGATCTAATAGCAGCAAAACAAAAATTAATTGCCATAAAGCCTTAATAAAGTTATAACCCAATTACCCTGATAAAATTAAGCACTACTTATCATTGGCCTCAGGAAATCATATAAGGAAGAAATAGTCTATTTCCTATGGAAAATAAACTGCAATATACCTAGCCCATGTTGAATTTCATAATCATATTGGTTGACAGAGTTAATGCCTTGGAAAAAATTGCAATGGGGCAAGCTACAATGTAGTCTTGAAAGTCAGCACTACTAAGGATATTTGAAGGTGCAGGGCAAAAAAAAATATTCTATAAGACATTTTGAGACTTTGTATGCATTAAATACAAACGTTGATCATTTGATATGTCAATAAATTTCAATCCATTGAAGAGAGAAAAAAAAAAAAGTTGAGATATCCCCTGTAAAATTTGGGTTTTCAAAAAGGGCAAATTATTGCTTTTTTGGTGTGATGTTTCATGTCTTGTCTTGAATTTTGTTCAACACTTTGGTTAACAGTATTTCGGTGATGGCCTCTGTCTTCCCACCTTTCACACTTTATTTTGGCTTGATTTCCTTCCACTGTTTTGGATAATTTTGATGTTTATTGCTGGCGAGACTTGTATATACAAGTATAAAGTTTTCAGAATTTATATATGGTAGATGTTCAATGAGATATTGAAATTTTGTCCAGTGGAACAAATTTGGGTCCAGAATGAGTCAATTTCTTATTACATACATAAAATCTTCCTTCAGTCTTGGTTTAATTCTGTTTTTTTTTTTTTTACAGAATAAGACTTTAAGTGACATAACCATCTCACAAATAAAGTGAGAATTATATAGTTGAAGATTCACTGTTAAACTTATACAAGAATCGGTACAATATAAGTAAAAGTCTTTTTAGTCTCTTAGAGGCACTTCCTCTGTAAAGGCTTCCTAAACGAAACAGTTAAAATATATTGGTAACTGGAATCAACTTTTAACAAATTATTTTTTCTAATTTAAGTAAATTTTCTCAAATACTAACAGACATCTTTTAAGAAATTATCTTTATTTACCCATGTCATTTGCTTTAAATAATTTGCTAATAATGCTCATTAATATACCATTTCAGAAAATAGAGGAAGAATTTATGACCCCCTTGAGATGAATATTTTGGTAAGTAACTGACTGTATATGGATAATGGTAATTTAACAAGTCAATTTATATGAATAAGTGATAAAAGTTTATTGGCCAATTAAGATAAGTTTTCTTCTTACCTGGGGTCAGTTGACAAAAGACTTCATGAATTAGGACAGTCACTTAAGTGTTTTTTTTTACCTGTGTTGTCTCCCTTATGAGAAAGACTGAAGGCTTCTTAACAAGTTGCTCAGGAAAATGCTGTTTATATTTTATACCATATTATCCCTATTACCCAGGATAAACTCCTATGGCACATAGAACATGGGTGCTTAAATTTGTGAGTTAAAAATGTTTGTATCCTGTGAAATTGTTTTACAGAATAAATAAGATCATGAGATGTCTGTTTGATCTACAAAGTTTATGTTATTTTTTTAGTGTAATGATATTTGGAATGATTTACTTTGTTTTATTTTTAATTTCTTAACCTTTTAAAAAAATTAATTTCTGTGTACATACAAATGTCATCATCGTTATGCTGATATGTTGGTTTTTTATTTTGAAACAATTTACTAACACTTATACAAATTGTTACAAAATTACATGATTTTAAAATGATGTTTTAATTTTTGCTATTTTTAAAAATCAATTATTAAATTAAATTAAAATTACTATTGTCTTCAGTTGATAGAGTACATAGGGATTAAATTGGAATTTAATGTGGGTTAACTGATTAATATGAATGTTTAAAAACCTATCCACATAAATATTTAGCTATTACAAATTTTTCTGTTCTTAGTTTGCCTAGATATTTGCTAAGAAATTTCCAAATCTATTCAATATGTATTAATTACCTAATTAATTTTATTGTGAGGTGATATTAATTACAAATTAATTGATTAACTATTTTATACTTTCTATTTTTGTCAACTGTTATGTTTATTTACACCATTCTCTTTAATAAAGATTGTTGACAAACTTGTCTGGACACGCCTCAGTTAACGGGTAGTAGTATACTGCACTACTCGTTCAACCCTGACCATCAATATTTGGACCGATTAGCACATTAACTGGGCTATTACATAGTGTAGGATATTTCTGGCAGAAGTTCAATTTTTATTCTGATATTATTCATTGATTAGTGATCGATTTTGAAATTTCAGCTGAATTTTTGGAGATGGAGGATCTACCTGTAATTTTACACCTGTACAGGTAAAATTTTAGAAATTCAGGTAAGTAATAAATTGGTCAATTCATTTGTTTTATTGATTTCTGAGATAAAAGTTAACGATTTCAACTTCAACAAACTTCTGTTGATAAACATGGATATGATATGACCAGTTGAGGTTTGTAATTTATGTATAAGAACTTATTATAAATGTATTCAAGGAATGTTCATGTTTTGGTTTAAAGAAGTATACAGTCAGTATAGATTTTGTTTTTTTTTTTTTTGATACATAATTTACCAGTTAGATTTTCATTTATCCAACAAGTTTATTTAATTAAAATGATTTCACAACATACAACAGAGAAAAGTTCATAATAACAGAAATTTTTTGAAAAACATAAAAAAAAATTTATGAATCTGATTTCTGCATTTTTCATTTAAAAGTAAATTACAGTGTCCTTTAATTATACCAGATGAATTCGACAGTGATGTTTTATGTTTGGTAATGATGGTTTTCAGCTGTACAGTTTATATATAGGCTTCTGATTTTAATTGGTACATGGGGGTACAGTGCACAGATGTGCAAGAAATAATAAGTCATTTCACGAGGAAGAAGAACTCAGAATTTGCCTTGCATGTATATATAAAAATGAAAAGAGATGGGGTAAATGTCAGAGACTGCACTCCATGAAGAACAGAGAAATTTACAAATATAGAGGTCACCACAAGGCCTTCAAAAGGGTGGAATACCACTCCTTGTGAAAAGCTCTTACTCACCCCGAATAAAAAATTGTGTATGCGTAAAATAATACTGATGTTAGCTGAATATTTCAAAAATGTACATGTAACAAAACATTAAACACAAAGACAGTTCCTGACTTGGCACAGGCACATGAGACATGGTGTGGTTGAACTAGTTTAGTAGGTACCCTCCCCTCCCCCAACAAGTGGTTAAAGGAAAAATTGTTGCATTTTGATCAATTGGCCAGAAACATGACATATAATGACCTTTCAGCATGAACAACACATGAAATAAAAACGACATAGACATTGCACAAAATTACCATGTACCATATTATCACATGATGATGCTTTGGAAAATTGGTCCTTACCATATGTTATCTCTTAATTCAAGTAGACCAACACATGATTGTGTAGGAGCCAGATATTGACAGGTGGACCACCTATAAGTAAAAGTATTCCTGTGTAATAAAGATACTATATTACATGTTTAAGTGATAATACTAAGTAAAGTGACATGTCCATCTAATTTCACACCATGTTTGACTGTTTAACCTGTAGAAAGGATTTTTTTAACTGTGAATTATCTTTGCAATGGTAATCAGCATGCATTAAGTCTGAACAAGAAATAATTTTCTCCCAAGATAGGTTTGAGGACACAGAAGGGAAAGTAGTTTCCCAGTATTGACATAAATACAGGAGTTGATTATTTATTTATGAAAAGTATAATGCTTAGTTGTAAATCCCAAACATCACACCATTCTTGTTATATCAGATGTTTAGTGTGTTGATTGTGATTAAAACCATTTAACAGGATTTTTAAGTTAAACATACCTTATGGAATTACCAATATTAGGGTTGACAATGTCCTCATATGGCCATAATTGTATATTGTATTTTTTAATAATATCCCACAAGAGATGGTTATGATTTGGCCAAAGAAGGACACCTTATTATATATAATCCCTTGTGTCAATTTAAATAAGGACAAATATAAGTCTATTTACTATAAATATGATTATCACACAGTAGATCTCTCTAATGTATAATATTGTTCAATTTCAGGTCAGCTTAAATGGATACTTTATAATGGATTTTTAACCATGGAAACGGAGCTTCCTCCATCAGAAATGGAGTACGCTGAGAGGGTATCTGAAGACCGGGAAGCCAGTCCAGAGCCTGAAGGGGATGAAACGATCAGTTTGTCTGATGTTTTGTCATCTAGGGACTATTGTTTGTCTGAGGAAGAGTTATGGGCCTTGTGTCGTGAATGTTGTCTGGTTTTAGATGTGGTAAAGTGTTCACCAGAAATGTTCCACACTTTGTGTATTACACCCGATACTGTCGCTTTTGATGGAGCAGGAAACGTGTGCTTTCTGGACTTAGAAACAGGTAGGTCAAGATTTTTAGGGCTGTGTCCATATTTGAATTGTAATAATAACACTCCTTCAATTCAGCTTACAATATACTTATGTTTTTAGACCTTAAAAGTGGTATTGATTTTGGTTTATTTTATGTTATGATTTTGAATTCTAAGCTGCTCTGTGGAAGTTGATTGCTGTATATTTTCCTCACTGTTATTGACTTGAGCATTGGTCTGCTGGAGCATGGCCAAATAACATAGGTTTGGCCAGTAACCTCAAAAGCTGAATTTAGAATACTGATTTGTGAATATGTATTATACTTGTTTCTTCATTAGGTAAATACAGTTTGTGACAAAATATCACAAATACTTTAGATCATTCTCTGAAATAATCATTAATAAGATGCCCTTTTTAGATAAAATATTTAATGATTGAAAGTTAAGAACTGTGACTGAAAAAAAATAATTTGTTTAAAAAAAAACTATTTTACATTTTAGTATGATTGAGTTCTTGTTGGGTTAAATGTCATTTTTAAGGTAATTGGATATATCTGAATACCAATGCCAACTAAATTGAGTTTTTGTTGGCATGTTTTGGATTGATTTTTAAATATTTTATTGTTATAATAAATACAGGACAAAATGTTTCATTCTATTTAAAATTTTCTCTTTATTTAATTGAAATATACAAGATAAAGTACAAAGGAAAAGCATAAAAGGTGTTAAATCTTTTATCAACTTAACTCTGTTAGTATATGTGGAAATTTTTGCCTGAAGGTAATTTTCGCATGATTTCAGATTTCAAATTTTTGCATGAAGTAAAAAAGATGTATGGATATTACTAGGAGAAAAATGATACAAAATTTATACCCATGTAAAGTCTTCAAATTGACCTGTCTTGAGGAACATTGTGTTAAAGTTACTAAATGTACCCAATGTTATGATTGTGCTTCATGAAAAATTTTGTCTTTTTTATCATCATGTTAAACTTCTTGAAAAATACAAAATTAAACTCTTTTTTTTTCACTTCTTCTAAAAGATTTCACCCACAGCATGAAATTTGTCAGTAAAAGTGAAGTGCTATCTTGTTGGACTGGTCTCTGTTGTAAGGGACATCATTAAGGTATACTTAAGTATACATGACTATTGTTAGAATGAAGTGATTAAATGTCTGGAAGATAATGTGTCTACTGGGTATGAAAATCTGATGGATAGGATTGTTAAATTTACAATTTACAATCAGTTCTGTCCAATGTGTGTACATATTGTATTATTTTAAGCTGTTTATGGTTACATAATACTGTACTTAGCTCAGCACATTTTGGTCACAATTACTGCATTTGTAAAACGCTTTATTTAATATATTTAATGTTTCTCAATATATAATATATGCACACAGATAAAATTCATGTGTCCTAGCACTGAATACTCGTGTATCTAAGCAGAAAGACCTATATTTGACCCTATTGTTGATATTTGTAGGTAGAGTTAGTGCCTTCTGTGTTTGATTTATCTCACTATGTCCATAATATATTGAATGAGCTAAAATCAAATGTTTTATGTCCCAATTTAAATTTTAGTGTTGTATTTAGGTCTTTTGCCAAAGCAAATGAAAAAAACATAAACTGAGAACTTAATAAATTTGTGACCACCAAGTTAACAATGACTTACACAATAAAAGAGGACTAGGTTTGTTGTGCATGACATTGTCAAAGGACAACATGATAATCTCCAACAGTCAGTAAGAATTGATGTGAATAATAAAATTATTTTATACATATCAAGTTCTTGGTGTAAGATTACTTTTTTTTGTCTTATTACCGTATTCCTTGTAGTAAGTGCCCAGGGCACACTACAATCAGTAAAATCCGGAATTCTATCACGTCTCATTCAAAACATTTTAAGTTTCTGTAGTTTATAATAGACCAGAATGATGAATTATAGTTTCTACCCCTATATGTAATGTCTCTAAATTAAAAAAAATGCCATTTTCTTAAAGAAATTTCTGTTCTATGATCTGGTAAAACTTTGCAGTACCACTTTTTGAGGGTGCACTTCTGGATGTTAAAGGAAATTAAGGTGAGGGGAGCTGATAGCAGCTGAATATGAGGAGTACAGTACCTATATATCTGATGTCAACATCACAGTGCTGAGAATTGTAATATGAGGAGTACAGTACCTATATATCTGATGTCAACATCACAGTGCTGAGAATTATTTTAATCATAATAAAATATACAATAAATTACATAATGTGCTAGGACACATGAATTTGTTTTATCTTTGTGTATATAAAATACATAGAGCAACATTAAATATATTAAATTGAGCATTTTACAAATGCAGTATTTGTGACAAAAATGTGCTGAGATCAGTATAGTATCACACTATTATTAAACATCACAGTGTTGAGAAAAGTCAAGGTCAATTTATAAACATCAATAAATTTTTTTGAAATACATATACAGTAATACTGAAGAACTGTTACATTCATCATGGCTTCTCTTTATATTTGTATAAAGACTGAAGATCTAACATAAAATTTGGTAGCTCCTTCCTATTTAAAGTCTTACTCTTTGGTTGGTAGCCTTATATATTTGTATAAAGACTGAAGATCTAACATAAAGTTTGGTAGCTCCTTCCTATTTAAAGTCTTACTCTTTGGTTGGTAGCCCTATATATTTGTATAAAGACTGAAGATCTAACATAAAGTTTGGTAGCTCCTTCCTATTTAAAGTATTACTCTTTGGTTGGTAGCCCTATATATTTGCTTTATGATTGTAAATGTCTTTCATTTAAATTTATAGCCCCTTTATTTTGTATTAAAATCGTGAAAGTCTTATACATAGCTTGGTAGTTCCTTTGTGTGAAAGTCGTACATTTAGCTAAGTAGCCCTTCACATTTATAAAATATTGTGAACTTCACACATTAAGCTTGGTAACTATTTCATATTGGAATTTTGACAGCCTTCTCATTTTTGTATGGAGAATGTTAAGCTGCTGGCACTCCTGTATATAGAGGATAATCAGCTGTTCCTTTACTTACCTGTGAATGACACAGTTTTAAATTGTGTTGATAGTTTTATGGTAACGTTACAAGTATTGTATAAGACCCAAATTGAAATTATCTATTAAAAACATCCTACAGCTACTTTCATTAACAATGTTTTACAATAGGACAAATCTATATCTAATCACATGATCTACATACTGTTGATGTCATAATTTCTTAATAAATACACTTTTCATTCAGTGGTGCTAAGACCGAATATTACAATTGGAAACAAGTTCAGATAAAACATACTCGGGTTCCCAGTCTGTCATCCATGCATCTCTCTGAATGCTCAAGTATAGTAAAACTCTGCCTTGAGGTACAAACCTCTCCTGAGAGGTCACATAAATGAGTCGCATCTCTAAATAATTTGTATAAACTATATTTGGAGTGCAGTTTTCAATCAAAATATTTCTTATACACATATAATGTTTGAGCTTTAGATTTCATAAAGTTTGTCACACCATCTGTCTCAAAAATAAACCATATCATTTTGTTAAGATATCATATTACATAGTGTACGGTCTGCATACATTGTATGTTTGCAATGTAAGATGATTCCATACTTTGCTGACAATTTATATTTTTAAAGCAATGCTCTAGAGATTTTGTATGTTTGTAATCCAAGATGATTTCTATGCTTGGTTGACAGTTTCATTGTTTATTGACTTGTATTGGTGTTTAGTTTTATGGTCCCTGTATGCAGTAGTATTTTCTAATTGTTTGTATAGTTTGATTGTCACATATATAGTCCTCTGAAATACAATGTAAATTTTTTTTTCAAACCTCATTTTATTATTTTGTTACACTGCCTCTCCTTTCATGGCATTCTCCAAATTTCAAGGTCTAGGTACCCATCAATGGCCGCTGTGGCCTTCAAAGCTCTAACTACAAGGAGAGCTCTACATTACCACAAAATAAGGTATGATAAACAATGGTTCAGGATAAAATTTTCACACATATTCAACATTGACCAGTATAAATGCAAGTTAGACAACCTATGGAAATATATCATATCCATTTCAGTTGCTAATTTCTAATGTGATATTTGAGTGCAGAATAGATTCTTCAGGAGATTGATTATTTGTTTCAACAATCATTTATACTATTTTGCAAAGGGCAGAGCCCTTTCTTCATTTAATAAAGTCAATCTCTATTATCTAAATACATATGACATAGAAAAGTTTTCAAGCTGTTTGCAGTTATTTTATTTCTTAATTTGCTGCTGGATCAGTCATTCAATCAATGTATAGAATTTAACTGGAAGTCAGACTGTGAGATAAGGTTTTTAGCAACTTTTTGTTGTACTTTCAAATTTCAGTTTAATTTTTTGTCATTTTATACTTGTGTACAATAGCTGTGTTAGTTTTGATGTAGAATTACTAACATATGGTAAATCAAGGGAGATAAATCACTTTATTTATTGAAGTACATGTACTGACTGTGACTTTCATTTGATAAGTTTGATTTTTGGACTGGAATTTAAAATGCTTTTGAGTCACATTTAAATGTTGAAGACAAACATGAGATATCCTTAAAGAATATATAAGCTGTTTAAAATGGTGAAATAATTTATATGACAGATTAATGTTACAATGTTATCTGGAAGTGTTCCAAGTCCTATACAGAATGCTGCCCTTATAATCTGGATATATATTAGGCTTATCCTTTTACCAGTAATTTATTTAAATCAAAAAGAATTGATTTATTATAAGTATATTTACATGTAGCCAATTTTTTATTGTGAAAGACAAACAAAAATTTGTACTATTGCCCAAATTAGGAAAAAATAAAACTTTTGTTAATCATTTTTGTGTCATTTTTTATCAGGGTGATTATCTTCCTATTTCCAATTATTGGCTTCATTTACTGAGGATTTTTTTGCAAATGAATGTTGACCTTTTAAGAACTGCTTTTAAAGTTTTTAGACAGAAGGTGAAAATCAGATGTTTATTACAGCTTGATTTCACAGAATGTTAAATTAATGATTGTTATGAATGAATTGATTATTATATGTTTTTTAAAAGAGAAATTGATAATCTATTGAAATTATTTTAGCATAAAAAAAACAAACATGAAAGAACAAGAATTGGATATGTTATTAGTTTGACTAAGCAGTGACATAAAATTTGTTGGGTTTGAATCAGTGTCTGGGTATGCAAATATGAAGTTTGATTTTATTACCACATGTGTACCAAGATCCATTGTTATGGATTTCTAACAAAATCAGTGTACTACTCAGAGAAATTAAAGCACCACTTTTTCTTAAACTCATTAGTTGTTAAGTATAAATGATTTTATCTTTAAATATTTGTAACCAAAATTTAAGTAAATGAAGTGAATACAGGACACATTGAACCATGCAGCAATTGATCATTTTTTTCCTATCTGGATTTATGAATAGCCAATTGAAATTTTGGCATAAAATTCTTCATATATAAGTTTAAAAGGTGTGTTATAATGATCTGTTATTAAAGTTTAAATAATTTTGTACCAAGGTTTGTTTATGACAGAATGTATGATAGGAGTGGACTAAAGTTTTAGTCATACACACATCTTATTCAGCACTTTATTTTTACACATGTCTTATTCAGCACTGTATTTCTACAAAAGTAACAAGTGTTATGTTTAAACTCCCTCTGTTGTATTGAAATGTGCACTTTGCATTTTGATAACAATATATAACACCTTCAGTTGGAATGCTGGAATTATGTCCCTTTGTCAGTGATGTATAAAGGTGTGACAGTACAATTTATTGCAGTGCATTCTTTGATCAAACTTTGGTCAATTATGCATAATAATGGAAGAACTCTCCCTTTCTAATTTTGTATATTTTGAGCTTATGGTATTATAGTGAAGTGATCGCTAGAAACCCTTTTAACAATGATCATGAAATTATAGGAAAGTCTTTATATCGATGGATATAAGCTCCCTTTTGCTTTTCATAAGATTCTGATTTCACATTTCAATTTTTTTTCACTTCATTCATGAAAAGGGGTTGTTTTCCAGTTTTCACACCTTTACTGAAAAACAGTAATTTTTATGAAATTATAGGGAAGTCTTTATATTCATGGATATAAGCTTCCTTTCGGTTTTCATAAAATTCTCATTTAACATTTTAAATTTTTTTTACATTTTGATCTTTTGTATTAAAAAGGGGAGGGGGTGTTTCCAGTTTTCATTCTCTAACAATAAAATGCTTAAAAAAATGAAATAATAGAAAAGTTTTTATATCCATGGACTTAGCTTCCTTTGGGTTTTAATAAAATTCTCACTTCACTTTTCCAATTTTTTCACTTTATTCATAAACATAGTGAAAATGTGTCCATGAGACACAGATGCCCCTGAAGAATATATTGGGTTCTGAAAAGGGGAGACACACTAAAACTCATCCTGATAGTTATGCAGATCAAATATCAAATCAATACAGCATACTTCCAATGTTTCGGCCCCTAGAGCACCTGATGAAGGTTAATACAGAAAAGCACTTTGTACACAGATAAATTGTTAAAAATTTAAATAAGGAATGGATTACCGTCTGTCCGGTATTTATTCCACATCCTTTATATTTATAATACAAAAGCTGACAAATCTTTGAGGAAAATTTTACAGCATGGAGATTCAATCGGTATCTCATGAAACAGGAAGTAGATGTATGTGGGAACTAACGAAAGGGGAGGTACAGTAAAACACACCCTGATAATGCTTCAGATGAATCAATCCAACATACATGAGCTGAGAAATATTTTGCGATAATTGATGGATGTTTGGACAGACATAGTGAAAGGGTAAAACTGAATAACCCAGAGGCCTAAAGGCAGTAGCATAGAAAGGGGCTGTTTGAGTTTTCATACTTTGAAAATAGTGCCCTTTTAGTTTTCACAACATTCAGTGTTACTTGTCCAGTCCCAAAGCAATATGTACAATCTTAGTAGTTTATAAAACTAGGAACATTTACATGGGGTGACTGGCATATTTAAGCTTTAGCGCAGTTACTCAGTTAAATATTGGTTTGAGTTGACAGATTATGTTTGTTTCAATTGTATTTATCATTATAATTACTTTTTTCTTTGCATAGATAAAATGTATATGTGAGCAAATGACAAATTGCCTTTCTCCTTGAAACCCGCTGCCAAGGGAGACAAATCTCCAGAATATACCGGTACAGATTACACTTTTCAGAAAAGAGTGAATTTCAGTAAACAGTCAGTTTAATTTATACATCAGTACAAAATAGATGTAACTTGAAAGGAAAATGAGATTTTTTTTGTTAATTAACAGGATGGGAACCATTTGTAAACAGTAAGTTACAAGTAATAAGTTGTAAATGTGTGTGTTGAACATACATGTAGCATGTGCATACACAGAAGTACCATTTTAGTTATTTAGTTTCTATCATACCCCTTTAATTTTTACATCTTTATACACACATACACTTTTTTGTAAAATCCCAAGTCTTTTTAAGTTTTAGACCCATACTAAGAAGTTCTGTCTTTCCTACAACTTTAACATTGTAGTTTTAGTAGTAGAAGATGTTCTGTATTGGAAACTTCTGTATGATGAAATACAATTGAAGTAGGTTTATAATGAAGACACTTGGAAGAAACAGAGTAAATTCCCTGTTTTTCTTGTAAATGGAGTGCATTCTTTCTGACTTTTACTCTTTATCTTTTCATTTTTAATTTATTTCTATGTTAAGGGTTTATTACATTAGCTTTAGTTGGTATCAAACTCATTTCAAAACCTTTGGACATTAGGCCCAAATGATTAATATAAGAAATCATTTATTCATGCATTTACGTAACTCAAATGAAGATTTGAAATTAATTACAGCGATTTTAGAAAATAACGCATACCAATAATACACTGAAGATTTCAATTATTGTAATTCACACATTGT
>JARWCS010110975.1:0-15028 GCA_034783895.1 Geukensia demissa | reverse complement strand
GAAGTTAGAAAAAGCGAGGGAACAGTAAATTTACTTTTATTAAAGATGATCACAATTTTGTTAACAAAATACTCTGCTGGGACCGACGGGGAATTATTTTTTGGCGGACCCAAGCAGACTAAGATATTGCCAGCCATCAGGTCATGCACAGCAATGACTTTTGCCGGACCTGCTTAAATTCTGCCCCTTAGGTCTGACAGGTCCGACGATTAGTTGCATCTCTGGGAATGAAAATAAATACTACTATTTGAATGAAAAGCTACGACAGAACAAAAACTTCCACATAGAAAAATACCTGGAGTATTAAGTCTACACTAATTTTGGATTTACCGATTCTAAATGAGGCACAAAATAAAATTATAATCTGAAATTTTCAAATACTACACATAAGTGAAGATACAAATACATTTTCATTTTCCAAATACAGTGAAATACATTGCTACAAAATAAACTGTATCTAGATTATATGAAGATACATTTTTATAGACAGCCCTTTAGTCAGTAATTTCAGCAACCATACAAGACCAAGTTTGATATGACAGATAGAAAACTTATTGCTTATATTTCCTAAACAAAGATTAAAGTGACATTTAATTCATTTGCTTTCCAGTCATTTAAGGTTTGAATTTTTGAATTTTCAGAAGCCAAATTATTTGCTGTTGCAATACAAATCAATGTTTCATCAATGTCTGAAAGGGTTCAACTTTCTGTAAACCTGATAGAATAAAGGAGCTTGTAAACCTTGACCTTTCTTAGCCTTTAGCCTTTTTTTAAGTTTCAGACACAGAGAATGGATGCCCTGCCAAACAGGAAGGAGATCTTTTTAATAGATGAAGATATGATTCAACATGTAGCTGTACATAAGTACACCCTGCAAATACAAACTTGGCCTTTAAAAAATTAAGTTTGATTTTGTCCCTAATAAAGCAACTTAGATGTAAGTAAAATCTTTTACTAAACTCTGAACTCTTTTGTAACATCATTGTAAAGTAATCTGATCCTATAATGCATGGCTTCAATATAAAATAACTGTTTGTTGTCATTGTTTTATTAGTCATTTATATTTAATAATAATTGTTGATTACTTAGACTGGATGAACTAGTAGTAAAATCTTTCAGTATTGTTTGTGAGCAAATTTTTTGTCATTAAAGAAGTTCAACAAACTTAATGAATCTTGTTAGACTGCTTAATGATGAGCTGGCAAAAAGTTAAACAGTGCTTTTTAAAGAATGACTAAAAAAACCCTAAAAATTATGGTAGACACAAAAAATTTGGGGTTAGGCATTTGTAGCCCTAAGAAACTGGTAGCCCAGACCTTTTTCATGAAATAAAAGACTATTTGACAGACTTTGTCATTTCTTTCGTCCAGCTGGGAGGGTGGTGACAGGTCCAATGACCTAGGACACTTTAGGTCTTCCCAGGAGAGTATTGAATACAAAGAGGGCTTGAATTTTTTAGGGTTACCACATGTAGAGCAGAGTAGACCAAAAATAAACAGCTTTACGCTTAATACAAAACAGTAGGGAAGAAAAAAATGAAATCTGGTGAAAGGTACTGGTTTCCCAATTTGCAACCCATTGCCAGCTGACAGTACGATCACAAGTTAGGCTAAAAGAAAATTAATCTTAATAGCCCACAGTCCAATTCTCTACGCCAAGAGTGACCGCTCATTTTAAACCTTGGTGATTTTTAGATAAGGTAAAAACTTACAATAACATGGCTGTGTTTATTCTGATGATGCACATTTTTTTTATAGAAAGAATGGGGACTTTAATCATATTTATAAAATATTTTTGAAATAAATGTCATTACAAAATACAATGTCGTGCAAGTTCTTTGTGAACAAATAAATCTTCTGACACAGACTAATTAATAAAAATGACACACAAGAATTACAACCATAAAAATCTGATATAAATCTTAATTTAGACTAAGTATAGAATTTATTGCACTTTCCATCTCTGCTTTAATTCTGTCAGCACTTTCAGCGTCATCCTCATCGACAGTCTCCTCTTGCCAAGGGGGACTTCCTGTCACATGATCATTTGACTCACGGTCATTGAAGTTAAGACCTTGATCCCTGATCCCACTCATGTTAAATGAATTGTATGAATTTAAGTAGTTAAAGGAATTTTCTTCATGATCTGCCTCGGGTGATGATATTGGTTCATAATGTGCAAAAGAGGAAGTAGATTTATTGTAATCGACGTCATTACTTATATCTTCGTCTTTTACAGAATTTCCGTCCTCACTGTAAGGAATTGTCTGAGTAGAATGAGCATCAGAATTCTGAGTCGACTGAGCATCCGAGTTTTGAGAGTATATGTCATTTGAGATCTGATCCGAGGTTGGAAAGCCGTGATCATCTGATATATCATCCGAGTGAGAAGTTTTAGAATAATAAGGCATTTCTGATGATCCGCTTTGGTACTGTTTTGAAAAGAAATCTGTAAAATCTGATGAAATGTCTTCATGTTCAATTTTTACTGGTTTCTGTGAAACAGACTTGTCCCGATTATCCCCCTTTGAATCAACATCATCATCATCATCATCGTCTATCACGATAGCATCACTTTTGTTTTCATCGTCACTGACAACAGTCACATCTGAGTTACTATCAGCACCGTTATCATCGAGATCATTGGAGACATTTAACCGAGAGTGATTATATGAGGACACATTATCATGAGAATATGAATTGAATGGTTTTAATGATTCATTAAATGGAACATCATTCACATTATCGTCTATTTCAATCTGTTCTTGTTTTACATTAATGCCACTCATGAAATCTGAATTTTCATCGTCTTTCATCTCGTCCGAATCTAGACCATTTTGATTCATATCTTCCTCTGTAATTTTACTGGAATACCCACGACCATCTGATTTGATGACAAGTTTGAATTTTGGCGTAGACGGCCTAGATCCGTCACTGTCATATTTTTCTTTCTTAACAACAGAAGGAACAACAGGGGATGGATCAAGGTCTTTTTCCTGTTTAATTTGGATGCTGTTTGGATCAAATTTGACGTCAAGATCATCTTCTGACTGTGGTTCCAACTTCAAATATTTTCTTGGCATTGGTTCAAACAGTTCTACAATATTAAACGCATGAAGTATTACTAAACAATTTCCTCATACAGTTTTGTAATTAGAACAGTTAAAAGATGATTTTGGCATTTGGGCTAAAAGCCATTTAAAAAACAAGGTTGATATGAGACCAAAAGGTTTTACTCTATCGAAGCTTTTTAATTTTTTCCCCAAAACATGCATCACATCTTAATAGCTATGCCCCCAACCCCCTAAAGTTATCAATTCTGCAACAGTTCATAACAAGTGTCAACAAGGAAACACATTGTCACTATGTAACAGTTGAATGTTACTTCTACTATTAATATTCCTCTAATGTTGAGTGAGGGTAGCTATAAATATCTGGGAAGGAAAAACATTATATTCGGTTTCAGGAATTAAAAGATCTACCAACTTTATCTAAATAAAAATATATAATTTTCGACAATGTCACAGCCTGTGCCATATTGTGAGGGGATCTGTCTGTCATTCAGTCAGACAGGCTGATTTGTTATGTCTGAAAAAAAAAAAAATTTTTTGTTTTGACCAAAAATGACAAAACTGGAAATGGAAATGGTATTTAATTGTTATGCATATGACCCCAAAAATAACTTTGGAACCAATCTCGGAACATGTCGGACATTTGGACCAGGAAAAGATCGTAGTTTGTCAGTCCGACAACAATTTTACCGGTCAGGATTGTTGGACCAACAACATTTGGGAAAAACTGATGTTGTGTCTTTTTCTACATAACCATTATGAACCAAACTGAAGATATTACCAGGATTTCTTTTAATAGTAGCTTTCTCTCCTTCGATAGTTTCCTTCAAGTCTTCATTCATCATTTTCTGTATCATCATCATCTCAGCTGTTTGTTCTTCTCTCTGTAAATAACCAAAATATTATTTGTCGTGTTTTAAAGTTCTGAGGGCAGTCCAATCCGTGCGTTTTATAACTTGATGAAAACTTTCCTTGCCAAAACCTAAAATGGCTAGATGTAACAGACAAACCCAAGACGACCGGTGTTTGGAAACCACAGAGCCATTTAGACAATATTTATTTTGAAGATTCTTACATGTATTATTATATAACTAGTACCTACAGTGAACAATGAGTCCATTACATCCAAATATACATTGTTGAATGAAAATCAGAAATTTTTTTTGTTGTTGCAAAATTAGATTTCCATAAATTTATAAACTCCCCAAAAATTGATGCAACAAAAATAAATGAATTCTCATCATACTTAATTCCACAGGAACATCATATAATATCAGCTTCTTGGGTCATTTTGCATTTTGTACAATCAAAAGTAGTTAATGATTTCGCACCAAAGTAGTAACTTCACAAATATCAACAATAAGTTTAACTTTGATACAAAACCTTTTAGGTCTTCATTCAGCAATGCTAGGTATATACCATGTTTTTACTGGATAATGCTTGTAAAAACACAATATACAAATACAAATAATACTGTTGATTTTCTTCAAGTATTTCACCTATAAAAACATGAGTGATGTCCCACTATACTTGTATTCACACATATACAGCAATATGTTGTATCTGACAGATTTTATCCAACTGGTCAAATTCCTTTAATCTTTTTTAATCAAATTCCTTTAATCTTTAAAGAAAATGCTAAACATGTTTAATGTTAAGGGTGCTCCATAAATAAATTGATGGGATTTCTGTTCCTTCTTCCCTACCATGCATCAAACTTGAAATAACCGCCACTCGTCAGTATTTAATAGAAGTGCCGTCGGACCCCCCTTTTAATAATTTATTTTGGAACAGTCCTCACATAAACTTTTTTCAGCTCTGCTTTGAGGCATATAATAAACATTTTCAAGGTAGACACTAACATTATCACCAGTACATTAACCAGTTCTTGAGAAGGAGCTATGTCACAGATGATTATGTCCTTCAAAACTTTTAAAATGTCCAGTATTATTTTTATTAGCAATGCCACTCTCAGCAGTAATTATGTCTTGCAATTACAGTGCCTTGCATGAAACCTTACCATACTTTCTTCAAGAAGTAGTCCTCGATACTTCTCAAACATCCAGTTCTTCTTCTTGACAAGGCCTTCTGACAGATCATCAAACATCTCATCATCTGAAATTATCATGTTACAATTACATTAGTTGTGTATGATCAGAATTCTGACTCAAAAGTCCACTGACTAGGAATCTTTCAACCAATATAAAGTTGTCTTAATTTTTAAATGAACACTGTTAACTGCTGAATAGATAGAGAATTAGTGCTTATTTTTTTCCATTGGGTTGTACAAAAGCTGATAGAATATAAATTTATATTTTATATGTAGTGCATCCATGTTTTATTTACAATAACCTACAGTAAACTCTCTCTATAGTTATACTACCAGGGTTGTAAAAGCAAGAGAAAGGGACTTCACACTTCACATAAAATGTCATATATATAGTCATCATTTTTACACTATGAAACATTCGCTAACAAAAGTTATTTAATTGGAGGCCTACCTTTCTTTATTAAATGGTCTGGAGGGTCTATCGTCTGGAAAACATGATACCTCAACAACCGTCTGTACATGTCACGAGGGTTTCTAAATGGTGTCTTGGTGTCTGTCTGTATGGCATTAGCTTGATCTTTGCCCATTTGTTGATGAATCCTGAAACAGAACAATGTATCATTAGAGAACAAAAGCATGTTTAAACATAACATCAATCCTACAAGGACTGAAAACAAATACAGCATGCTTAAAAAAAAACTGTATAATTTCATTTGTTCCAGAAAAAAATGTGATGAAAACCAGAGATTTGGTTGTGTCCTGAAAAAGTTTTCACAAGATAGGCCCAGAAAAAGAGTTGTGTTTCCAATCACACCCTAAAATTTTTAAGGGTTAGTATGTTTTTTTTTTTTTTGCAATCTTGATGGGACTGGAACCGGTCAGTTATTACAATGCTCTGGAAGTCAGACATATGCAGAAACAGTCGATGTGTATCCTTGATTTCTGTGGTATTCATTTGCAAAAACAAGTGGTTGAAGCTGATCATTTTGGATCAGCAGTTTCATTTTTGCGAACAATCTGTTGGAGACTAATTAATTTAAAGAGCAATAAAAAACTTTTGAGTCAGGGGTAAAAACAGGGTCTGTTAGGTTACAGGAAACACAAAATTTTTTACTCCTTATTATATACCTTTATGACAATTCCACGGAACATATAGTATTGTTTTGCCAACATGTTTAAAGATACTGATGTTTTGGTATTGCAGCTACAGATACTCTATGTATAATATTTGGTTTGGATGCAGGGTTTTCAATTGAAGATGGTAGGCGGTGAAAATCAACGTCTACAAGTGGAAAGTTTGCCAGCTACTTTCAAAGTAGCCAAAAAAATTCATAGTAAAAAATTGAAAGGATGAAGTAAATATTGATAATTAATTAGGAAAATATTGTATGATCTGTTTCGATGCCGCATAGAGTAGCCACCTACTTTTTATATTTAGCCTCTAACTTAAAAATCTATTGAAACCCCTGGATAGTGGTGTTACCCCCTCCCCTTTTCCCCTATCCATATATTCATACTTACATCTGATGTTTTGGTATTGCAGCCATGGAAACTCTATGTATAGTATTTGGTTTGGGTGGTGATGTTACCCTCCCCATTTTCCCCAATCCGTATATTCATACTTAAAATGATGTTTTGGTATAGCAGCCACAGATACTCTATGTATAATATTTGGTTTGGATGGTGATGTTACCCCCTTCCTTTCCCCTATCCATATATCCATACTTACAGCTGATGTTTTGGTATAGCAGCCACAGATACTCTATGTATAATATTTGGTTTGGATGGTTATGTTACCCCCCTCCTTTCCCCTATCCAAATATTCATACTTACAGCTGATGTTTAGGTATAGCAGCCACGGATACTCTATGTGTAATATTTGGTTTGGATGGTGATGTTACCCCCTTCCTTTCCCCTATCCAAATATTCATAATTACAGCTGATGTTTAGGTATAGCATCCACGGATACTCTATGTGTAATATTTGGTTTGGATGGTGATGTTACCCCCCTTCCTTTCCCCTATCCATATATCCATACTTACAGCTGATGTTTTGGTATAGCAGCCACGGATACTCTATGTATAATATTTGGTTTGGATGGTGATGTACTTGGCTGTTCCACACTGATCATGTTGCTGCCTGCAGCACTAGTGACAATCTATTGAAATTTGACAACAAAATTAAAACAACAAACTTTTTTGTATCATGCATTTAATTCAGAAGAATACTAGATTGTAAATAATTTGATCTCTGACATGTCTGAGCCAAACACTAGCTTTATTCTCCCCTTCCTTGTCCAAATTACCATATTTGTGATACAGTGCATTATAACAAATATTATCAAATCATCTGACTATAAAACAATACAGACCTCTTTGTTTTCCAATGGCAGAATACATATCTTAAGACATTTGCAATAAATACAACACAATTATATTAATTTCCAATCCAATTAAGATTAAGTTTGGTGGAATTTTGTTGACTGGTTAAGGAGGAGTAGCAGATTAGAGAAGTGTGATGCCACAATGAAAGTGATCCCTATGTGTCAACCTGCTTTAAATCAAGTGACACAAAACTAAAACTGGAAGATCCAATTAAGATAATAAATATAAGATTAATATACATACAGGTTGTACTGTAAGTGGTTTGTTTTGTACAGGACCTATTTGGGCCATCAAGTGTTTTTTTTTTTTTTAATTTATTTACATCACACCGACAACCATAAATTGAATTTGAAGTTTAAAATGTCTTTTTTCAAAATCTAAGGAAAAATTTGTGATTTGTTGCAGGTGCCAGAACAGATTTTATACTGTGTCATTCATGAGATAATAAACATACGGGTTGTACTGTAAGTGGTAACTGGGACTGGATACTGGTCTGAGCCTGTAATTTTTTCTGTTGTTGTATCTGAGCCTGAACTTGTGCATTCATTTTCTGTTGGTGTTGGAGCTTCAGGAACAAAGCCATTTGTTGTTGCTGTTGTTCAGGAGGCATCTTGGCCAAATAACCTTGAACTTTTTCTTTTTGTTCTGGAGTCAAGTTCAAGGTCAAGATATGATTTGCAATCTGTAAGACATGAAATAAACATAATTTAATCTAAATCAGAATTAATGAAGGAAAATTCAAAAATCAACGCTTGGATGATATTTTTTTTTTCAATACAAATCATCTTATTGCCTTTGATAATTTTACTTAATAAGTCAAAAGATAATAATACTGAACTCCATTGCCTAATAGAATTGTATAATACTGAACTCCATTGCCTAATAGAATTGTATAACACTGAACTCCATTGCCTAATAGAATTGTATAATACTGAACTCCATTGCCTAATAGAATTGTATAATACTGAACTCCATTGCCTAATAGAATTATTGCAAGATGATGCGTCTTATATTTTTTCAGCTTTAATTAACTTCTTTAAAACATATCCGAAGTTGTGGAAAACAACATGTAGGCAGCAAAATCATCAGTGCAGTATTGTTGATATCTATAAAATGCCAACTTAAACCTGAGTATAGACCCTTTCTGGGTCTGCTAAATGTGCATTTAAGTGACATCTTGGCAAAATAACTACAATTTTTTACCTTAATCTGTGTTGGAACAGCAATTTGTTGAGTAGCAGCAACGGGTGTGCTTCCTTGTGCACCACCAGGTGGCACTGTTTTGACTGGTGTCACTGTGGTGTTTACGAGATTGGTACTACTGACCGTTGATGTTGAACTAGTATTAGACTGAACCTGCATTCTTACAGCTCCAGGCTGTCCCTGAACCAGTACAGTTCCAGGATGACCTTGAACTACCACAGATCCTGGTTGACTCTGAACGACAATTGGTCCCTGCTGACCTTGAATTATGACCGATCCTGTCGTAGCCTGTGGTTGAAGTTGACCAATAATGATGGGTTGCGTGGACTTGTTCCCTGTTGGGGATACAGACATGATAGATCCATTCTGTGATTGGACAGATTTGGTAGAACATGTGGAAGAATTGTCACTACTGACTAGTGTTTGGCCTGAAAACAAAATTGGCAAAATAATCTATATTCTCTTTAATATCACTGTGCAAGATATACAATTTCTCACATCCGTGACAATGGTATCCATGGTTTTCACGGATCGAGATTTCTGTCTTACAGAGGGGTGTAAGACAAGCTACACGCATTTATTCCGGCCAAATTCATTTTGCATAGAAAGTTATCATAACATCGATTAAATTGTGATTTCAATTCATTCAAAGAACTATCATAGGGTTATTATAATATAAAATGTTGAATTAAAGTTTAGTGTGGTATTTAAGTTGTATAAACACTCCGGTTTTTTAAAAGTGCAAACTTTTGCACGCGCTCATTTCCTGTGACGTTGCATAATGGCAATTAACAATGGCATTCAGCAAGTGTCATGTGTATTTACGATATAAAATGTGAGAAAAAGAATCAAACACCACCGAACGTACAAAACAGAAAATCTCGGACACCCTCAGATAAGATCATGAAGATTTCTATCGTTCTCTAACTCAGCAAGCCTTGTAAATCTTACCTTCCGGTATCTTAGATTTTCTTGTCTTGTACATTAAATGGTGTAAGATTCTATATATATCTCCCTTGGTCCATGAAGTAAATTAATGATAACCAACTAATTTTTAATCATAAAATGACTCACATTTTTAGACCAGTTTGAATGTAACAACCTTGTTAAACACTATATTTCTTATTATATAACATTATTACATATTTACCACTTTTCTTTAAAAAGAGTTTACCCCATCTGTTATAAATCTTACTTCTTTCTCCAATAAAAATTCCTCCAGTCTGTCTTTGCCAAGTTGACGTTCTTCTCTCTTGGCTTTTATTTTCTTCTTAGTTTCATTTTTCTGTATGATGTTGATTATTTTCTTGATGACTTGGTTTGAGATGTAACAGCCAACCACAAGTCCACCAATGACTTTTGGATTTTTGAAATATTCAACCTCAACATACATGTAGTTCGAGACGGATTTGAAAAACCTCTCCATTACTTACCTGTACAGAAAAAAAGAATACAATTAAACCATGCAAAAACATTTTGGTGAAGGATCACCCAGGGAACATTCCACCAAAGTTTAATTGAATTAGCACAGTAGTTTCCGACGAGGAGATTTTTAAGTGAAATTCCAAGATAATCAAAAATTGCAGTAGACTTATAAAAATCATAAAACAGTCCCTAATGAGATTGAGATAGACATTTCAATAGGTTGGGCACAACCTGCCATTTGGGAAAAACCTCTCTGATGGAGGGGTATTTTGATAGTGAAAAAAAAAAATTTCTATTTGAGAATTCTCACTTAGAATGACACACATTTATTAGAAATGCAATAATTATTCCTAAAGAAGCATAATTCAAATTTCAAATCTACAAGGTATAAAAGTTACAAGACTATCATGACTATAAACTGCATTTTCTCAGGCTTCTATTTCTTTCAAAAGTGAAAATAGGCATATCATTCTTTCTCAAGTGTTAATTCCATCTCAACCAATTTTTATAGTGTGTTTTTACTGCTGTTTTGTCACACCACTGTCACAGGTTAGGGGGAGGGTTGAGAGCTCAGCAACCTGTTTAACCCGCCACATACTTATGTGCCTGTCCCAAGCCAGGAACCTGTAGTCCAGTGGTTGTCTTTGTTTAATACGTCATTTATTGTTATTTGATCAACATTTTTTCAATAGATTAGGTCAATTATGAATAGTTTCACATTTTGTATTTCACGTCCTTTTACAGCTTACGTTATGGTATGGACTCTGGTTCATTGTTGAAGGCCATAATGGGACCTGTAGAAGTTTACATTCGACTGTCATTTGGTGGATGGCTGTCTTATAGACCATCATGCCACATCTCCTATTTTTATATTTAGTACAAGTTATAAGATTTGATACGAATAAGTGCCATTTTAAATGAAAACGCTTAACTCAAAAATTTTAACTTTTAGCACTGCCAAACTGTCAAATATTCCTGGTTTTAGGGGTTGTTGCTCAAATGAGTTACTACCAACATATCATTCTTCACATTTATTGACATTCAGTATTAAATCAATGGACATACTGTGTTTAATGACATCTTGTGTTGAGAGGCTTGATGTCTTATCATCAGGAATCTCACCCTGAGCTTGCTTTCATTAACTGCGAGCATTCATTAGTGAGGTATCTTCTTTCGTATGCATTTTTGTCTAGTATGTTTATTGTATATTCAAGTACTCTCTAGTCAGATTTGATGACTTTATGTTTGATTTTTATAGTTTGTCTATTCCCACTTTTGTTTTGCTTTCTCCTTTGACCACTCGTTGGGGGAGGGTTGTGTACCCACTTAACTACTTAACCTCACCGCAGTCTCATTGTGCCTGTCCCAAGTCAGGAATTTAGGTCATAGGTTTGTCTTTGTGTTTTATGTTTTGTTATATGTACATTTTTGATAATATTATGGTAAGAACAGTTGAAAAATGTAGTTCTTCATTAAGTTGCGGAAGCAAGGGCTAGAACATCTTCATTGTATGAAAAACGGTCAATTGCGAGACTATTGCCAGGAAAATTATCAAGAAAGTATCGGTTAAATCGTGCCATAAGTAAAGGAACTGGCATCTGTAGAAAAACCTTGAAGAAACTATCCAGTAAAAGAATAAGGCCAGATATGCGTATTCGTGCTGTCAAACACCTCATGTCAAGCATCGAAGAGTTTATGAGTAGAGAAGATAACAGTCGCATGCAACCTGGTAAAAAAGATGCTGTCAAAATTCAAACTGGAGCAAAGAAAAACCATTATCCTCACTGACTATCTTTCAGACTTGTATCAAAATTTTTTGGCAGCAAACCCTCAATCAAAGATTTCTTTGGCAACATTTTGTCGTTTGCGTCCAAAGCATATCTTTCCGGCCAAGTTTATTGCATGCACATCCTGCTTATGTATAAAACATCAGAACATGACTCTAAAATGCCAAACACTAACATAACTAAAGAAATACAACACTGTTAGCAGTGAAAATCCGGTAAATATTATTAATAAAAGGGCTGAATTGCAACAGTCGATGAGTCAAATGTTGCCGAATCAAGTTAGCTATAGAATATGGAAACAAGTAAACGTGGAAGAAAAAAAGATGAAAATCCTAGAAAACACAGTAGAGAAAACGGAATTCATAGAGATGATAAAAATCGAGTTGGATCTGTTCTCAAGTCATGTAGAGAGAGTGAGGTGTCAGTATGGAGAGATTAAAAGATTAAAAGACTTTGCAGAAAATTTTTCGTGCAAATTGTTAGCAGAGGTACAGAGTGCCTATTGGAAGCAAACTCCTGTAACTATACATCCAGTGGTTGTGTATTACCGTGGTACGTCAAAGGCGCTAGATCATAAGAGCATTGTTATTATTTCCAACAAACTTTCCCATTCTGAATGTGATAAGTTAAAGTCTTCACATGGTAAGTGAATGATTCAACCAGTACTGTTATTCCTTTTTAGACACATTGATTCCAGTTTTAAAGGAAATTCGTTCCAACGTCAATTGCGTTCATTATTGGACAGATAGTCAATACCGCAATAAAACTATGTTTGATCTTGTTAACCATACATCTGTATATGGTATGCTGGCCTGCTGGAATTATTTCGAGTCAGGGCATGGCAAGGGGCCATGCGATGGGCTTGGTGGAACAGTTAAGCGAATGGCTGATGAGGCAGTTAAGAGAGGAGCAGCTGTCATCCAGGAGCCAAAGGATTTCAATGAATGGTCCATCAATTCCAACATGAGAGAGGTCAAATTTCTATACATCAGTAAAGAGGATTGTAGGAAGAAACTTGAAAGACTGAATCAAATAAATCTTAAGGCTGTGAAGCGGATGAAGAAACTACATGTAGTGGCATATGACTTAATAACAGATGAACTTTGTACAAGGGAAACATCTTGCTACTGTAATACATGCGTAACAGGAGAGTTTTGTGAGTCCTGGAATAGACAAATAAATCAGACCTGTCAATCATAAAGCTAACATGGATAATAATGCTATAGATGAGGTTCAAGTGCAAAACGAAGTCCAGGGAAATGAGACTGAAGATAGCATTGCTCAAAAGATCATTATCTATTGCTTGCATGTATGACGATCATTGGTACATTGGTAAAATCTTAGATATGGACGATGAGGACGTGCAAGTTACCTTTCTAGAAAGATCAAAAACAATGTTTAGATGGCCAAGCTCTCCGGATGTAATATGGTGTAACAAATCGAATGTGATCCACAAACTAGACCACCTAGAACATGTAGAAACTTCTGGAAAAAGCAAACGATTTTGGAAAATTACACAAGATGATAGGAAAATCATCGAGGAAAACTATGCAGCTCATGAAATGAACTAAAGCGATTAAAAACATTCAACCAATTTTCAATACATGTTCTGTTTGAAGATTTGACGATATATTTACGTTACCAATTAAATTCTTTGAAATTTCAATCACGTTTAATTAAAGATAAAATTTTGCCATTATACTTTGTTGTACTGACTAAATATACACCAAAACAAGTCTAAAACTTAGTGGTTTTGGTGCAATATACATGGTTTTGTCAGATATAAAGAATATTTGAAATTAGTATTTCGACATGATTACATATAATTTTTAAGGAAACAATTGCATGATCTGATATACTTTGTTAATTCAGTTGTTGCTTATCTTTTATAGTAATTATTCTCTTCATTCATAAACCAAACATATATGTACAAGCTTTATAAAAGCAAATTTCATGTTGCAAAAAACAGGTTTGGTGGATAGATATTTACGCTACATTTCGACAGGTCTGTCTTTAATGTGTCATTTCGTCTTTGATGCTATTCCCAAGAAGAATATCTCAAAAATTTTTTACCATGTGAAGACTTTAACTTATCATATTCTATGCCATTTTTACATGTAACTATTACTAGCAAGTACAATAAATTGAAATAAATAAACAGTTTTGAAGATTGAAAGGCAGCATATTTTTTTCTGAAATATGACTAGTGTTTGACTGCCTGATTGTGAAATATGTTTGAAGAACAATCCAAATCTGTCGGAAATTCAAGTCCCGTAAATGTTTTTCTTTTTAATTGTCCAAAAAATGAGAAAAAATCTTTGTTTTTACGGCTTAAAATCTTTGAGTTTATTCAGAAGTTTGCAAGTAACGTAAATATTTTTGTGAAAAAATGGAATCTCGACATATCTTATGAAAATGCAGAAAAAAAATTACTAAGCGAAACAGAGTAGAAAAATCAAGTGTTTTTGCAAAGAAGGTTTATTAAGCTTTTAACTGAAACGTGTTTTAATGTAGACATGCAACATTTTTTTTGCAATTTTCATCTGGACAATTGCTACCATAATTAAGTTTAACTGCATTTTCTGAATTACAGTTAACTCGTTCCATTGCAAACTCGTCCCACAAAAGTTAACTCGTTCCAAAGTAAACTCGTTTCATTTCAAAGTCGTCCCATAGTAAACTTGTACCAATCTGAACTCGTCCCACCGTTAATTCGCTCCATTGTTATTTAGATTAGACAATATCAACCAATTGGTTGTGAATGGAAATAAGCATACATCATAGTTTATTTACCAATTAACCTCGCAATTTAAATTAACAGTCATTGATTTTGAGTATCTTCTTTGTTGCATGACTTCTAAGCCAACAACGAAATGATAACTATAATTGTTATACCTTACATAATAAAGGATAAACTCTATTGGACAAACGACTGTCACATGACATATAATAATCTTGATGTTTTTGCTTTTTATTGCCGCCAGCTCGGGGGGGCCACTTCCTATATACAAGGTGATAGGACGTGCCGTTGAAATAGGTACCATTTTCAATCTTGTAAATATGCGATTAGGTGGGGAAATCAAACATAATTATATCATAAGTCAATAAA